>CAUYON010137566.1:0-31303 GCA_963573935.1 Arctocebus calabarensis | reverse complement strand
TAGCATGTAGAAGGAACTCAATAAATATTTAGTGATGAAAAGAAAACAAACATTTGGGCTCGGCACCTGTGGCTCAACGGGGTAAGGCACCAGCCATGTACACCTAAGCTGGCGGGTTCGAATCCAGCCTGGGCCCACCAAGCAACAATGAGGGCTGCAACCAAAAAATGGCCAGGTGTTGTGGCGGGCGCCTGTAGTCCCAGCTACTTGGGAGGCGGAGGCAGGAGACTCGCTTGAGCCCAGGAATTGGGGTTGCTGTGAGCTGTGATGCCACAGCACTCTACCCAGAGTGACAGCTTGAGGCTCTGTCTCAAAAAAAAAAAAAAAAAAAAAGAAAACAAACATTTTTGGTAATCTGTCATAATGAATCCTTTTTATTGAAGGAGCAATCAATTGATCATTTGTTTGCAAGCTGCAAGAAGAAAGATACCACCATCATCTTATTTGTTCTGGTGGTTCTAGGGCTGAACAAGTGGGTGAGTGTATGGATGGACAGATGACTGGAAGAAAGATGGATGGATGGATGGACAGATCAAGGGAGGGAAAAAGGCAGGTACAGTTGGGAAATGAATTAGGAGGAAAACAGATGGACAGTGACTTAAATTCAGGGTTTGGTGTGATCTTTGGAGTTTTAAATTCTCATACAAAAGATCCTTGTTTGTGATTTACACTGAGAGTCTCAGATAAATAAGTTTTCAGTCAGGATGATTAAGTTGGACCACTGAATCAGTTTCCCACAGAGGTCTGGAACCTGACAGCAAATATGTCTTATTTTTGTCTCTGCTATTTGGCAAAAAAATCCCTGATGCCATGCAAGTCCAAGTATTAAATTAGTAAAATTTTATTAAGATACTGCCATTGTCCCCAATGAGTATATAAACCACAAACTCAACATTTAAACTAAATCTAGTAGGTGAAATTGCTTATTAAGGGGTAAACTATAGGGACTATCCAGGAGGGGAGACAGGATAAAAGATAAGTCCTTCTGTTCTAATAAAAACCCAACTACTTAATTATTGAAAGCCATAAAAAAAAAAAGGCATGAAGACAAAAGGAAGCTGTCGGTCATATGAGACACCAACAATGTCAGGAGCTTCTAAGAAAAGAAAAGACAACAACCCCCCCCCCCCCCCAAACAACCATGGTCCTGGTTTGCAGAGAGCTATGGCTAAGCAGGAGCGAATCACACTTACGCACAATCGGTGTGCTCTGAATTACGCACCCTGCATAACTGACCCTATCTGTCATGACCTGAATGGGTTTCTAGTATCAGGACATCCAGCTTCCCCATGGATTCCCTCCTACCCAACCAAAAGAAAAAAAAAAATCTCATAATCATCTGTCTCTCTGGCAGGACATCATCAAAATTCAAACTAACTGTGAAAAGGAAACAGCTTTCAACCTACCTGTACAGAGCTCTCACTGATCACAGATGTGAGCAATGCTTTACAGCCAACAGCAGACCTTGGCTGAGAGACTCTGAATTCTGTACAGCAGCTGCCAGAGTGTGCCAGCCATACTGTGAAAACCATCATCCCTGTCCTGGCACAGAAATCAGGTAAGGACAAGCCCCAAGCTGGGGAGCTTATTCTTTTCCAACCCAGCAACATACCACTTTCTTAGCTTGTGGTAATTAACAGCCAGCAGACTGTGGGCAAAGCAGTTGAGAGCTTTTTTTCTTAGGAAGGCAGCCCAAGTAATTGGCTTGCTGCTTGCTAATGACATGGCTTCTACAAAAATTAACCATCGAAGGGAATTCTCTTAACAGACTCAGTGAATGCTGGCTTGCGGTACCTGTGTGGTACCCTCTGAGTTCACCAGGTAATTCCAAAACTCTTAGGGGAAGAAGAAATGCAAACGAATTGCAAAAATCTTTCTGCACATGAAGTTTAAATGGGAGGCACAGCAGAAAAGAACGCCTTGCTACCTGATGTCATGCCGCTACCTGTGTAAAACTGTGATGTTTCCCCAGCAAGCTCCTTGTCAGAGCTCCACTCCATACGGGGTATATGAAATAAGCCCGTGTATCAACACAGCCTGGCTGGGATGGAGGAGAAAAAAGGCGGCTCATGCTAACTCAAGCTTATGAGACACATCTTCCAGATTTGCTTGCATTTGTCTGAAGGCTGAATGACCCAGGGACAGGGAGGCTCACACGCGCACATGCCCACACTCTGGCATCTCTGCGGTTCTGATGTGGGTACCAACCAGCACTTTTCTAGACATTAACACAAACTGACAAGGGAAGCAGCCCTGAAGTCAATGTTCCAATCAGCACAGCGCGATGCCATCTGAATCACATCAATTATTGCAGGTTTTCTCTTTGGAGAACTTAGAAGTGAGGTTTAAGAATACAGGAAGCTCACTCTCATCTCCTTAATAAACTTCTGCCTCGTGCTGCTAGGTGGACAGAATTCAGCTGCAGCGCTGGAAGCTGCAAAGTTTTAAAGGTTCTGCTTTCCCGGATGGCAAAAAACTGTAAATTTTCCCTCCCCCAAATCTTCTAAGCCACATGGAAGCATCGCTTGTTATCCTAATTGTTAATGAATTGGGAAGCCCCTTCCACCCAGATCAATTTCACAGGCACTGGAGTTCCAGATTTTGAGTTTTTTAAGTAGTATTTTAATTTGTCATTAGTGCCCGGGGAGCAAAAACCCATATCACACCAAGCAAAACACTATAGCCTCTAAGCTATTAGCTAACATGTCAACTAGGTAATGCATCTTCAGGGAAACCAGACTAGAAAGGACAGCAAAACATTGATTTTTTTTTTTTTAAGCATCCTATACCTGCAGCATAATGCTGCTAAAGGTAGCAAAACAACAAAGGACATTTCCACAGCAAGGAGATGTCTTATTCTTGATGCTGGAAATGAACATTGTTGCATCTGAGCATGATCACATATACGGGGCAGGGCAGAGCAATTCTTCCCTAAACCTACAGGCTTTTTATTTTGTAAATGATTCATCCTCCAGTGCATAAGAAGGCTGAGGGAGAGAATGGGTAGCCATGTGAACGGCTAGAACACCAGTTGAGAGCGATGCTCCTCACGGAGCAGGTGGAGCTGGTTTTTCCCCTCTCTTCCCAAAGGAAACAATGGCATTTTTTATCAAGTTAAAACAGCTAAGAAACTCGTCCACTGAAGGAGAGTTGTGATGCATTTGTATAGAGAAGATTCCAAACATGCATTCTTTATCCCGGCAGCCTGCCCACAAATCACTACACATTTAAAGACAAACCCAAATACCTTCTATACTAAACGGAGCCCCAGAACTTAAGAAAACGAGCCCCGCTCCTCTCTCCCCCATCCATTCTAAAACACATTTAGTGAAGGAAAGCCAGACAGATACCCTCCCAGCGCCCCCCAGTACCCAACCCCAACCCCAACAAGCACAAGTAACTGACAAGTCCTTACCGACTTTGGGCTCTTCTTGGGGACTGGCAGCCCTGGAAAAAATGCAACAAGGAGGGGAGGGGGGAAGAAATCATTAGCATATAAACGTTACCTTTTCTTTAAAGAACAATCCCCAGGTGTTCCATGGCAACCTAGCCATCTGCAGAGTTATGTCAGATTTCTCCCCAGCATCGGAGTTACCAGGCTGTTCATATCGAATCAAAGCACAGGGAGGAGGAGAGCGAGAGGCAGGAGATCTATCTGCATTAGCTATGCTGACTAGTGCTGCAGCAGCCTGGAGGCTGGAAAAGAAATTCACAGACCTCAGCGGCCTGGGAAATTGAACACTTGGACAGAATCTCAAATGCTCTTCTGGATTAAGAGAGACTTAACTTACAATTAAGTCCAGAATATTTCCCTTCCACACGATCCACTTGTCAATTGGAGTGGACCAATCAGGACAGAGGAAGGGATATATATTTAGTTTCAAAGGAGTACATGGTTAAAATTATTTTTTTTCCTTTTTTTGTCTTCTCTTTCCTTTTTTTTTTTTTTTTTCCTCTGCCAAAAGGCAGAGGAAATGCCTTCTTTATTTGGATGAGCTCAACACCAAAACACAAACGGATGCTCTTTTGGCAGCACAGAATGGCAATGTGTGAACACAAATCCAAGTTGGTCTAGAATCCCCTCTGGATCAGTTCATGCCTGGCTCCATGCCAGCCAGTCATCCAGGCCACCTCCTATTCAGCTTGTTGGGAAGGACTAGAGCTCAGGCTGGAGAGGATGTCGTTTGGGAGTGGAAAAGAAAAATTTCCCAGAGCTCAGAAAAAAAAAGATAATAATGGAGAAAAAGAAAGGCAAAGGTGGTCACTGACTCTAGCTGGCTTCCTCCCAAACACTATCCTCTGTGGGAGGCTGGAGCTGGAAGGAACAGCTATCTCCTCACTTCTAAGAAAGGCAGCAGCAATTAGGGGCAGACTTATGGGAAATCTACCACCAGGGGAGTGTGGGAAAGGGAGGCGAGAAAGGAAAATAAAGCACATATTGGTGTTCCAAAAGTAATCATTCCTGCAAGCTGCTGTCTCTTTTTATCTTTTGTTTGAGAAGGGGTTAGAAAGCAAAGTGCAGATTCCATCTGTATGAAGTGCAAAAGATGTGCTTGGGATCTGGTGATTTCACACTGGAGATTTCAAACTGTTTTGGAAAGTGATTCCTCTACAGCGTGATGATTCCAACTTTTTAGAAGTGACTTGTGAAACCATGAGCCAGGAGATAAGGGAAGTCGGTGAGGGAGGGGGAAGCCACCCCCCAGGTGAGCATGGCTGAGGTGTCCACTGCAGGGGCAGCATAATCAGAGTCCCTTGTCCTAAAAGGGAGGTGTGGGGGATTTGGGGGACACTCTCTGACAAGGCTCCTCACATCACCAAAATGAGGTCACCACAATCTGGCAGAGTGGCTCAGGGTCTTCAGAGTCTGTAAGGGGCAGTTACAGCTTGTTAAAAATGCAGAATCCCAGGCCCCATTCTCAGAGGCCTGGGAATCTGCAGTATTAACAAACATTCTAGGAAATTCTGATGTAGGGGGTCTGAGGACCATTATTTAAGGAAACTAATGTAATATAGCGTTTCTCTTTCAAGTCAGGTAAACCCAGACAAGCAAGGTGCTTTACAACCCTGTCTCAGTCAATCCAATTGGAAGTGGAAATAAGACAATTTGCTTCTCAAGATTATTAAGATTAACAAAAAAGAGAAAGTGTTTAAAAGCTTCATCCTTGGCTCAGAGTAACAGTTTCTCCAGGTGAAGGCCCACCCTTTTCATGCTCCTCAATTGATTTATAGTATTCAAAAAGAAAGTGTTTATGGTTATGTTGCTCTAACTAGGGAGAAATCATTTGCTAAGCATGTTAAAATACAAAAGAAAGGTTGTAAGAGAAATATTTTACTAGAAGAAAAACTGTGCTAACAATTTTGATATGTCTTTATTCAAAAAATAATTATTAAGTGCTTTTTCTTGGTTCATTAATATGATTCCTTTAAGGAATTTTACCAGTTATGTTAGTGTGGGTCACTGCATAAACTTCAAAATTTAAGACATCTTATTTTTTTAATTACAGCAAATGATCCCCAAAGAATAATAACTCATTCTGTCCACTTGTGTCAAAAAGTTAAACATGCAATTCAGAATTTTTTTTTTTTTTTTTTGGTATATCCATGACATCTTCAGGGGCTGTATAACTAAAAGTGTTAATTTTAAAGAAAGAATACGTTTATTATTTGCTTTTGTAAACAATAAAGTATCCCATCCCTCTTCCCCCTCACCCCCCCAAAAGGGAGTCTTCAGTACAGTTTTGCCCATTACACTCCCAAAAGAAGTAGATAAAAATTGATTAATCTATATCCTCAGTAAACCATAGTATTGTATGACATTTTTATCTAACCCATTCTATTGGCTATGTACGAGTGTCTAGTCTTCTTTTTCTTTTTTTTTTAACTAAGCAAAAAGTTATATAATTGAACAGAGAAATACATTTGTATAATAATTGTTGAGAGTTCAATATCTCACTTTAAATAATGGATAGATAAGTGAGAAAATAAAGAACTGACATAATACAACAAACCAGCTAGATCTGACAGACAGATACAGACCAGTCTCTCAAACAGCAGCAGCAAACACATTCTTCTCAGTGTCCCTGAGACATTTTCCAGGATAGGCCCTATCTTTGGCCATAAATTAAGTCCTAATAGATTTTTCTTTCTTTCTTTTTTTTTTGGTTTTTTGAACCGGGTTACATTGATTACATTTGTTAGGTGAAGTCCCTCTTATAATTGTGCCCAAAATTATCAGACATCTTTAAATTCATATTTCCCTCTAAGTCAGACTGACTTTAATTAATTGCAATAAGCAAATTTTCACCATAGTTGTCTTTTACTGCCCTTGTCTTTACCCACAATCCCAATGACCTCCTACAAAAGCTTGCAGAGAATCCCAGGTGAGGTAGAGAGAATCAGGGAAATTGGTGTCTAGCCACACTCTGTTAACCATTTGAGACTCCGGCTGATTTTAAGTTCTCTGTTTCTTAAAATCTTCATATGTATAGCAAAGGGCATTTTTTCACTCTCTACTTATTATAAAGAAACACTTGCACACATGTTCAAAGATGCATTCACAAAGATGTTCACTGCAACTCTGTCACTATAAAGGAAAACTGGAAACAACTAGAGGTTCAAAAATACTTTGGGATAGCCAACCTATAAAGCAGGCCACAGAGGTGAAAAAGAATGTGCCATCTCTATGTGTAACAACATTGAGTAAAAACAGCTCACCGCAGAATGGCAGGTACAGCGGGGGGACAGGCATTAAACACATGCGTGGCTTTTGCTTTCCATGAACGTCCACACCAAACCGATAATGAATAGTTATGGTGGGGCAAGTTGGAGTGGGGAATCACAGGAACTCATTTAAAAAGACTTCTGCCTTACTCAGAATTCTTTTCTGAGAACACCATATTTACGTTTCACTGAGGCAATAAAATGTTAACTTAACAATGTTAACATTAATTAACAGCCCCTCCATTGTTACCTGGATAAAACCACCCTGTATAGAGCATGTAGAGGTAACCAATTAAGTTCTGTTTCCCCTAAGTAAAATGGCCCAACGAACACTGCAAAAGATCCTACTTTAACTG
The DNA here is from genome assembly GCA_963573935.1 of Arctocebus calabarensis. NCBI lineage: Eukaryota > Metazoa > Chordata > Mammalia > Primates > Lorisidae > Arctocebus > Arctocebus calabarensis. Next base: position 24,224 of record CAUYON010137566.1, on the reverse strand, counting down.
ACACAATTAGCTATATATTACAAAAAATAAGAAAAAAAATCTATCTATCTATCCTATCCATATATTTTAACTTAAAGAGGCGTTTGTTCCTCTTGGCTAGCTAAGTGGCTGAAAACCTTCATTTTTAAAAAGCCACACCTTTTACAGGAGCCAATAATGGATTATGACCACAAATTAATATTTAAATAGTCAAATTCAAGAGACTCTACTTGATTGCTTTTTTTAAAAAAAAGAAATCAAAGATTTGTTTTAGGCCCATCTTGTCATTAAATCTTAAAATCTAATAAATATGAATGCTGGAATAAACCTTATTATAATTTATAATTTATCTTAGCCAAAATCAGGTGGATTAAAAGCAGCTGGGAGACCTGACGGGAGACATGCCAAAGGTCACGGCTCCAAACGGCAGAATTCTCCAAGACCTAGAAAATCACGGGTGTAGGTCTGGTCTAGCTAGCTAACAGCAGGTACCCCCTACTGACTGGGCTACAGGAAGTAGCATCATCCCACATTTCAAGTCATGTCAGTGGTTTTCCTTTGGCAAGCGAACACTTTGTGTACCCTGCAGCAGCAGGGAGCAAGTCTGCGTTCTCCAAGTCACGTCATGTATATTACATATGAGACGTCTGAGCAGAAATCGCACTCGCCTTAATGGGCTCATCTGGTCCATTTAAAGTAAGACAGGGGAACCTCCAGAAGAAGCAGAAGAAAAAGAAAGAGTTCATGGATGGCACTTCTGCTTCCTGGGCCTGGAAGGCAGCAAATGTTACTTCTAAGGGAACCCAGAAAACTTTTATGGGGAAACATATGTTCAAAGCGTGGTCTAAGTGAAGTGAGAAAAGCTTGGGACCTAAATTTTAAAAGGTGTCAGCTGGCTAAAAACAAACGGTAAATTCTCTGCTGGTGACTGGGAGCTGACCAATTAATGTGAGTAGGAGAAATCTATTTTCCTTTAAACGTCAGGGTCATCGACTATAACTAAATGGCACAATGTTACATATTTGGTGAAATTTTGCAATGGTGCTACATGAATGATATAGATTTAAAAAGTGAAGATACAACAGAACATGTATGCATTTGGAAACAAAGAACATAAGGCTATACAACAAAACAGTATTTTCTTTGGCTCAAGAGATCATGGGTAGCTTTATCACCTATTTCAGCATCTTTACAACAAGAAAAGCTTTATTTATTTATAAACAAACACATACATATACACAGATACTACAATAAACAGAACTTTATACTGACTTTTTTTTTTTTTTTTTGGAGACAGAGTTTCACTTTATTGCCCTTAGTAGTGCTATGGCGTCACAGCTTACAGCAACCTCCAACTCCCAGGCTTAGGCGAATCTCTTGCCTCAGCCTCCTGAGTAGCTGGGACTACAGGCACCCGCCACAACACCTGGCTATTTTTTTGTTGCAGTTTGGCTGGGGCTGGGTTTGAACCTGCCACCCTTGGCATATGGGGCCAGCATCCTATTCACTGAGCCACAGGTGCTGCCCCCTATACTGACTTTTAAAATAAGGTAAATGCCTGCAAATTTCAGAACATTTTATTACACTTTAAAAATCTGTAGAGCAATGATTTTCAACTGGTATGCCCAGGCATACAGGTGTGCCATGAAGATTTTTGAAGATTGTCAATTAAATTATTTTCAAAAGAAGGTCAAAGCACAGTAAGTGTATTCTTTTTTTTACTCTTTTTTTGGGATCAACATAATTTAAGTGTGCCATGGAAGTTTAGTTACAGGTTCAAGTGTGGCGTGAGATCCAGATGATGGAAAAATGCTGGTCCAGAGCAGTGGTTTTCAACCTTCCTGATGCTGTGACCCTTTCATACAGTTCCTCATGTTGTGGTGACCCCCAACCATAAAATTATTTTTGTTACTACTTCATAACTATAATTTTGCTACTGTTATGAATCATAATGTAAATATCTGATATGCAGGATGTATTTTCATTGGTTGTGACCCACAGGTTGAGCACCGCTGCTCTACAGCCTTTCCTGACTTCTGCATCCTCCAAGAGTTGCTTAGTATTTTCTCAAATGAATGCATAAATAAGTCTTCTTTAAAGTACTCTGTTTAGATTAAGACTTGGGCTTGTCCTAAGCAAAAACAGGGAAGAAGTAGGGAGCTGAACTAGGCCGTAAGGAAAACCAAACAGAAGCCAGGTGCTGCCATTTTGAGATTAACAAAACCTGAATTGCTGGGAAAAGGAGTGGACGTCTCTGGACTCACCTCCCCACCACCCAACCTAGTGCTAAAGGAGGGAGAATGCCAACCAACCTCACTAACTAAAAGAATCAAGAAAAATTGTACAAAGGGCTTTGAAACAGTGAATGCTAAAGTCACTGTCACATACAAAGTGGGTCTGCAAATAATAAAAATATACCATGTCATTGATTTAAATTTCCTTCTCTGTGATATTCATTCCTCTTTGCACTTGGTCTCTAAATTGGAGCACTTTGGGCAGTGCCTGTGGCTCAGTGAGTAGGGCGCTGGCCCCAGCCAAACTGCAACTATAAAATAGCCGGGTGTCTGTAGTCCCAGCTACGTGGGAGGCTGAGGCAAGAGAATCGCTTAAGCCCAAGAGTTGGAGGTTGCTGTGAGCTGTGACGCCACAGCACTCTACCGAGGATGACAAACAGAGACTCTGTCTCAAGAAAAAAAGAATAAATAAATTGGAGCACTTTAATGGAAAAATTTTGGTTTCCTCCTGAGCCTTCCGACAAATGCCATATCACTAATCCACATGTCATAATGTTGCCCGAAAAACTGTACTAGGGCTGGATCAGGTAATGCAGTGTGCAAGGAGCAGGGACCTATGTTTTTACTGAGAGAGAGAAGACATGGGGCAGGAGTTGATGAACAAGGATCAGGGGAGGAGAGAGGGAGAGAGAAGGGTGAAGGGACAGAGAGAGGGAGAGAGACAGAGCGTTCATAGAGACCACCGAAAGTCACTGAGAGTAAAAGACTGAGATTTGGGGATGGAGAGGGTGTGTGAGTGATGGTGCATGAGGGTGGGAGGAGGGACTGATCTTAGACTTCAAAGAGGAAAAGGGTGATTTATTCTGGGGCACATTCTCATCTCAGCCCCCACTAGCCTTCTCTGTTATTCTAAAACCTATCAATGCATAACCTAAATAGTGGGACTCTAAAAACTACAGCTAACTTTAACTCAGTGAACTCATTATTAGGACTTTGTAGTAAGGAAACAATCAGAGTCTCCTGCAAAGAGTCACATAAAAAGATGTTCAATGCAGTAGTATTTAAAAAAAAAAAAAAGAAAGAAAAAAAAAGAAAAAAAGTCTGAATTTCCAAAACAGAGTACTGAGCAAACAGACTGTGATTATATCAATAAGATGAAAAAATATGAAACAATTAAAGATGAGTACAATGAAAAATACTTAATGACTAGGGACTAAGGTAAAAATCTAAGGCATTAAAAGCAGAGTAAAAACTATACACTGAATATATAAACTCTGCTAAAAAGTAGATATACACATATATGCATATACCTACATCATATATCCAAAGACTAAAGGAAATATATTAAAATACTGTTTTTGAATATTAGCATAAGTAGTTTATATTCTTATGTATAAAACTTTTCAAAGTTTTCTAGATTTTACATATAATGCAACTACAGTCACAAACAGCAAAGCATTATTAAACACTGTAGCAAATATTGATGTGCTTGAATAACGGTACTTACTTACTGGCCTTCATGCAGGGCTAGATTAAAAAACAACTGGAGTTTGTTCTAGCTCTCCTTGGCTCAATGACTGCCATTCCCATGCAAGTGTCTATGCCACTGAAGTACTGGGTCATGGCCTTGGTTGAAAATGTGATAAAAACCTGTTACAGCCTCTCTCAACGCTGCATAGAAGCACATGATTTTGTACAGAATTTCAGAGAGTTCTCTGAAACCTTGACCAGAGACTCTGAGAATCCCATCGCTATCATCCTTGTCCCAAAACATGGCTATAGTGTCAAAGCAATTCTCAGCGGGATGTGAACTTTAGTTGAGTTTTTATCTTCACTAAGGGCAGGATATATAAAATACTATATCTGCAAATACAACAATGGGAAGAATCAGACAGAAAGGGAAAAGTCTCACTGCCTATTTCTCCTTCTTTCATGGGAAGATCTAAAAGATACATCTTTTAAAAAATTAAGAGAGAAACTACATTAAAGAACACGCCAGAACACTAATAATTATCAGGAGAAATGCTGCTCCATGAAAAAAAAAAATAACATACTTCCTAGGCAATGTTTTCATTTGCAGGGAACAGTGTGATGATGGGTCCAAACAGCAGGAGATCCCTGAGACCCAGACATGGAGGGGCAGCGAAGACCCGTGAGAACAGGCTGTGCCACCCCAGCCAATCCAAATTGATAATTATCTGACTGCACACCAGCAGCTCTGAATGACAGTGACAGCCAGCAACCCTTCTAAAAAAAGCCATCAGCATCATTTCCTGCCAAGTAGTTTTTTGTTTTCTTTGTTTAATACAGAATATGTAAGCCATTGGAATAAATTCAAACTGCCCTCTCCTTGCCAATAAAATGTTAAGAACAGTCTAGAAAACAGGAGAAGGAAGGTACAGTCAGCCCTAACTTTTTCCACTGAGGGCAGTGGTAGAAGCCTATTATGTGCTAGGGGTTGGTATGAAATAACGCAGTGCCCGAATTCCAAGAGGAAATAGAGAATAAACAACTTAGCAAGCAACTGGAGAGAGGCCGGGCAAGATGGCTCGTGCCTGTAATCCTAGCACTCTGGGAGACTGAGGCGAGTGAACTGCCGGAGTTCAAGACCAGCCTGAGCAAAAGCAAGACCCTGTCTCAACCAAAAATAGGAGCTGGGGCAGGTGCCTGTAATCCCAGCTACTCAGGAGGCTGAGGTGAGAAGATCACTGGAACCGAAGAATTTGAGGTTGCTGTGAGCTATGATGATGCCACGGCATTCTACCCAGGGTGACAAAGTGAGACTCTGTCTCCAAAAAAAAAGTAATTGGAGTGATAACGTCTGTGATTAAAAAGTGGAGGATAATGGAATATGCCTGGATGCACAGCTACTTTATACTGGGTGATCAGGCAAGACTTTCTTGAAGAGACAGGTTTTGAGCTAAGACCTGAATTATGAAAAAGAATAGGACATAGTGAGCTTTGCCATGTGCCCAGCAAAGCATCACTAAAAAGATAAATGTAAATCAGATAGTGGCCCCTTCCCTGAAGGAGTTTGTAAACTGTTTCAAAAGAGAAAGCAGCAAAGTAACCCTTGAGAGTGTTGAGTGCTGAGTGCCATGATGAAGGAAGCACTGCCACTCACAGGAATACAGAGAAAAGCAATCTGATCCAGCACCCAGAGGGCAGCGGGACACGGAAGGGTGGCCAGTGACCAGCATAAACAATTAAATATCCACGGGGCGAGAACAACATTCAATGATTGATGCTTGATTGAATAATGATGATGACAACATTTTAAGTTGGTTTTTTTTTTTTAAAGCTAAATCAGTGTGCCAGCATAAACTCAAAGCCAAGCTTAAATCAGTACATTTTCACTGAAAGACTTTATGAAAACTATAGATCACAAAATTGAATTCATAAAACAAAATGAAAAACATGATCCTTGTTTGGACACATTTGATTTCTTTTCCCCCTCCTTCCTCTGGCCAATTACCATTATCAACCCAGCGATATAACTTTTCAATGGAAATACAAAACCAGCTGCCAAGAACAGGAGCATCAGACCTAAGGTGTCCAAAAAGATGAAGACATTCTTTCCTTTGGGGACTTAAAAATGGTCACTATGAAATATTGTGGCCATCATAATTTAGAGGGATGGCTGGACTTCAGATGTCTGGAATAAGTAGTTCCCAATGCTGTGTCAGTTGGCATTTCGTGAAGAAGATTAAGAATATAGCTGCACAGGTTTTACAACTACAGAGAAGTCCGCTTCAATTACACAGTACATACAGACTAATAAATATGTCCCTAGGAGAAACAAATGGCTTGCTAAGTTGGTGACTGCTGCTGGTTTACAAAGACTTTCATCTCGAAGTCATAAGCCTTGAACTGACACAGGTGGGGAGAGAACCAAAGTCATTAACACCTTGCTCAAAGACTTTGGTGAGATGGATGATTTGTGTCCATGCAATTCCTGAGAAATACATGTTCACTTCAGAACAGGTATCACTGAAATGACATGATGACCCTATTATTGTTACTTTCAAAAACATGCAAAGTATGCCTTGAAGGCTGGACAACTTGGCCTTTCTTCTTATTTCTCAATAAATATGGGTCTTTGCAATTAAGGACTGGGCGCAAAAATAACAAGTACTGAGAACCTGCCTTTCACACATTTATTCTTCATAACTGCTTTCTGAGTTAAGTAATAATATCACCTTTATTTTGCAGATGAGAAAACTGAGACATGGATGGTTAAACAAAATGGCCAAGGTAACGAGGTTGGGAGAGCAGCTGTGGAGATTTGGTCTAGTGCCATGCTTGTGCTTTGAAACCGTACAGTCTCACTCAAAGGCGCTTAAACCCTGGGTGCAGGGCTCAACTACAACTTGAACTTTACCTTAGAAATGAAAACAATATAACCTAAACATGCATCTTATTAATTTGAAATAAGAAAAAAGGTACTTAGACTATTTTGAATTATAGCTCACCAAGAAGGGACTAAAACTATAGTTGTTTACACATACAAACGCAGTCACAGAAAATTTTTCATACAGCTTCATGGAGTACATGGACCTACCATTGACAATAGAAAAACCAATGGGTTGAGGTATCTTGGACAGGTAACTGTGAAATGAATTTAGGAAGACAGCCTCTTCCCTATAGATGGCATAGGCGTATATGCACTGTCTATTTCTTTCTTTCTTTTTTTTTTGTAGAGACAGAGTCTCACTTTATCACCCTCAGTGAGTGTCGTGGCGTCACACAGCTCACAGCAACCTCCAACTCCTGGGCTTAGGCGACTCTCTTGCCTCAGCCTCCCGAGTAGCTAGGACCACAGGCGCCTGCCACAATGCCCGGCTAGTTTTCTGTTTAGCAGTTTGGCGGAGGATGGGTTTGAACCCACCACCTTCAGTATATGGGGCTGGCGCCCTACTCGATGAACCATAGGTGCCGCCCCCGCACTGTCTATTTCTTAACAGTCCCGAATATTCTACTTCGAGTCACAGTACCTAAATCATTGACCATTCAAGTCCATACAAACTAAAAATAGAAAAGATCAGTCTCTCATTTGGGGCAATGAAGCAAGTTTTTACAGCTATAGAACTAACAGGTTGGCTGGCCACCAAGCCTTATATTATAAAGCATAGCTTCAAAAAGTGGTTAGAAGCTTTTTCCAGTTAGCAAATATTTGCTGACATTACTTGATAAAAGAATTTTCTTTTTTTTAAATTGGCGTTAGACAAAAGAGAGTTAGAAGTGGAATGAATGAATTAGGGCATCTTCTCTCCAGATGAGAAAGAAATGAACCAACTGAAAGACCACTAATTTTTCATCAAGACCTACCAGGAGGCCAATCTTTCTTACCCAGGGAATACTCTTACCAAAAATTTTTTAAGGATAAAATTTGGCCAGTGTCTCATATGGTTCTAGGAAATCTCTCTAACTCTATATAGGTTAAAAATATTTGTAAATTATGGTGTTGAGGGATAGGGTCTTGTATCAATCTAAAAATGTTTCCACCTCCGAGGAAGATACCTTAACTGCCAGAATAACAGCTCGATTTTTATTATCTATATTTCAAATTTGAGTTGCTTTTTTATACAAATGCTTATTAGGGTGGGCTCTGTTCCCCATCCCTTTTGTCAACAGTTCATTATCGAGGTTTTTCTGGGATAGGTGAGACTATAGTGGCCTGGAAGGTCCATAGCAGTTTCTGCAAATTACCAAGTTTGACTTTTAACTGCACACAATTTATGGGGGTGGGGGGTGGTGAGGAAAGGGGATTACTAACCAATAGCTAAAAATAGCCTACTAAGAGAAAAAACTGACAAGGATTCTTTTTCTGGGATGGAAAAACAGGATGCTCTTGAGGCCCTTATTTTAAGGTCACCAGCCCCGAAGGGAAACCATCACTGTAATTGGTGCTGAGAAGCTTCTAAGTTAAAAAAAATACATGCCAGGACCCTTCTCTTCTACATTTCTGACTTTAGGCTGATTCTTATCCTGATCAACATGCTTCTTTTCAGCAATGTGGGTCAGGTACAGGACCAAGAGTGAGATCCAGGAGAATGTCCTGACTTTCGTCCTTCCTTGTAAGACATTAAACAGAACCCAGGGTCCTTCTTGGGGTTCTTTCTCTGTGCTGCCACATGTATCTCCCAAACTCCCAAACCCACCGAGTCCATCTCCACTGCTAATGCCTTTTTTTGCCTAGAGGATCAGGAGAGCTTGAAAACTGGTCTCTTTGCTTTATTCTTTATCCCCTTTACTCTACTGTCCACACAGAGGTCCAAGACAACTTTTCAAGCATAAATCAGATTCTGTGTTCTCCTGGCTACATGTCCTCATGGCTTCCCAGTGCAGTTGCAATGAAACACAAACTCTGTTTTCAGTGCCCCCACCAAGCCCCCCTTTCCCTGAGCCCGCCTGACCCCCCCTGCTCTCCTCTGCTGTATCCAGCCAGGCCAGCAGTCTCTGCCTCGGGATTACTGCCTTGCCATCCTCCAGACGCCCGGAACACTACGCCTGCAGATCTGTATGTGTGTGCCTTCTCCTTGTCACCCGTGACCTTCCTCAAAGGTCACTTCTTCAAAGAAGCCATGGAAGGACCCAGCCCATCAGCAGATACACTTCATTGACACAGCCCATTTCTTTTGTCTTCAGAGAGCCAACCTCTCTTGAATTACTGGTGTGTTTACTTGCCTACTGTTTGTATTGTTTGTTGTTCTTGTTTACTGTCTCTATTTAAGGGACCCTATCGGTCTACGCTCAGAGCAGGGTCCGGGGCCCAGTTCAGTGAATACCTGCACCTTTTGAATGAATGAATGTGCAGAGCTTGAGAGGTGCGTTTCCTCCTTGAGGGCTGCAGGAAGAGCTGCCAGAACAAGGGAGAGGGGCTGTGTGCCTTTCCCTTCACCAACATCGCCGCTGCAGTGACTATTTCACAGCTTTTGATCTGTGGTCTGCCCCTTGATTTCTCAGTGAGCTGCCAGCCTCTGCTCTGCTCACAGCTGCCTCACGCAGCACAGAGAACAAGGTTCCACTGTGCCACCTTGTGTCCTGACTTCCCATCACAACAGATGAGCTCTCAGAACAAACTGAAAGCTCAAACAAACCCCCAAGCCCTAAGCTGCCAGCCCCAGCACATAGAGGTATTCTCAAGGACGCTTTGAAATCTAAATAACACTTCAGGTAAGGACGCCTTCCTAAATGTGACTTTTACTACAACACCAGGTTAAAAGGCTCTAAATGCCTCTCCTTTCCCCACAAAAAGTAAACACACATGGTTGAAAAAGAAGTATTTCTAGTCCATTTCTTCAGGTCAATCCATGAATCTCTTGAGCAGTTTTAACGGACCAATTGGTGTGATAATCACTTTTTGGTCATAATGTCCTTTTGCAAAAGAGAAGGGAAATTTTCCAACTTGCTCTGTGAGGCCATATATTATTGGGCAATTTCAATTAACTTTGTTACTGAACTGCTTAATTGCAGCTGAGGCTGTGCCTGGCATTGTATCAAATTTTACTCCAGTATCTTAAATTTAGGAAATCATATTAGCCTTAGAAAGCACAGGTCACAGTTAACAACAGGAAGGCAATTGGACTTGGGAATGTAGTAGCGCTGTGTTATTCAAAGTGTTTGCAAATCAAGCCTGAAGAAGCCACTTACTGAGGGGTCAGGTTTTTCCAAAGAGCAAGGACTTAAGACAAGCAGCTCCATTCACATTCCATGGAGATATTAAATGTCTTCAAAATCTCCTTGCTGAAACACAATCTGAACTGGTCTAAGTGATTATGTGAATTACAGAGGGAAAAAAGCTATTTCCTCGGCTCTGACAGTTTCTAATGAATTGCCACCCCATAGAGCTATGAGGAGTGGGAGATGCTTATGCCTAGATCAGCTATTAGATTTCAGGTTCAGTGAGACAATGCTCATTGTACCTATTGGATTTACTTAAACACAGGTCAGGACTCAGTGTCACTCACTCACCCCAATGTACATACACGCTGTCCCACTCATGACAAGTATCAGTTAGAAATTACTTTTATAGGTCAAATACATTTAAGATACAGAGATAATCCAAGGACAGTGATGTGAGGCCATTTAATGAAATATTTTAGCCGGGAACAAGATGTACAACCCAGCGTGGTATTTATGGCAGGGAAGAGTGAGTACGTTGGAAATGAACTACATGCTGACCCCGTAAACATTCAAGTCAAGAAGTTTCTCACTGTGGAGAACAGTGATTTGGGGTGTTTCCTGTTTTGGGTTTTTCTTTTCCCTTGGTAAAGGAGGCTCCAGTCAGCCTTACAGTCATTGTAGATAGAGAACTTAATGCAAGCACATACATTGGAAATGAAGCTTTAAAAGCTGTCACATGTTTCTGAGAGTCTTACGTACAGGAAAATCAGGTATTTGGGGTGCTCTGGCATACTAAATGTGTCTAGTTCACCCAATTGTTCTCTTGCTATTGAATTTAAAATTCCTTGGATTACCCTGATAATTTACCATAGAAAAAAAGAATTTTGGGTGGCGCCTGTGGCTCAAAAGAGTAGGGCGCTGGCCCCATATGCTGGAGGTGGCGGCTTCAAACCCAGCCCTGGTGGGGGGCGGGGAGGGGAAGGCATTAAAAAAAATAAAATAAAAAGAATTTCAATAAATGTTGTATTACATAAGAGTGACGAATCTAACCCTGGCATTGAATCCAAACCTGCTTCTCCCTAAAGTTAAGAGCTCATGAGGTTTTGGTAAGAGAAAGGGGGAGCGCCCAAGGGCCTCCCTATGGTTTGCATTCCAGAGCCCCATTCACACAAGGCTTTGGCGTGTCTGTCTCCTGTTGTTACCCTCAATCTCCTCTGGGGCTCTCCCTTGAGCAGTGATTCCTGGACTTAACATTTCACAAACTAACAAATTTTTATCTGGCAGAATTGAGCAACTGACCTAAGACACCAATTCTTTATTTTACAAACCAAAAATATTAAAAAGGGAGAGGACTTATGACAAGGATCTTTTCATAAGCAAAAAAAAAAAAATTTAAAAGGAGGAAGAATATAATTTATGAAGGAAAGTTGTTCACCTTGGAAAAACTTCACTTAATGAGAAGCCTACTACTACATCCTAATTCTTCTCATTTTAGAAGAACTGAAAGAACACCTCTAAAAGGACAGACCAAAAAGGAACACAGCGCCTGCTGCCTTCCTTTCCCAGACAACTGAGTCAGCACTATTAAAAACAGCAGGCCTATGGCAGCCTCTCCACCACCTCCCCTCCCCTAAGCCCCGTCCAGCTGGCCAGAGCAAGGGGCAGGAGGCAGTAAGCTCTCTGCCAGTATAGGGCAGTCTCATTCCACACTCAGGACAGTGCTGAGGCAGGTGCAGTTGACAATCTGGCCCAGGCCCAGGTTTACAGGCTGCCAGCTGGGGGCAGAGGAATAAGCAAAAACAAATGGGTGTCAAAAGGGTTAAAGGAGTGGTTCTCAATCAGTGGTGGTTTTGTCCTTTAGGGGACACTTGGCCTTGTCTGAAACATTATTGCTTGTTATAGCTTGGGAGGGGAAGGCAAGCAGCTAGGGCTGGGTTGCGAAAACAGCCTTCTATTCCCCTGGCTATTGCCGAAATCTAAGTGGAAGTTGCTTTACCCGGTCGACGACAGACATGAACACAGAATCCCATTAATTCATGGACAGTGCTGTTATTTTTTAATGCAATCATCTGCCACTTTGGTAAGTGGTATCTATAGCAAAAGTAACTACAGAGAACGTTAAGCCACTTTTAAATTTAGAAACGGTAAAAATATCTAAGTCAGCATAGACCTGATTTCACCTATGTCCAAATGGTTTTTAAAAAATTGATTAGTGTTCATGCAACTATAAGAAAATTTTTTTAAAATACAGCCTTTATATGGGTTCATCACACTAGGGCCTCTGAATATAACAACTGCCAAAAAGTAAAAGGCTAATTAAAAAGTCAGGTTTCTAAATTAGGTGAGTTGACAGCTAATGCCAGGAAAATAAAGGAATTTCCTCCAGTACAGAGTTCTATGTTGCAGCTTTCTAGTTATTATGATTGCCACTCCCTGAGACAGCGCCAAAGGACCTTTTGAACAATTTTGCCTCAAAAATAGGACACAAAAATGGGGTGTTCAAATTTTTCATGGCAAAGGTAGTATACCAAATGAGATCCAAAAAAAGATTTCAACATGAGAAGATGAGGAGGATGTGATTAACCATATTATACTTCAGATGTTAGTTGAGTATATGCATCTATAATGAGAAATCAGCACAGTGTTGAAGTTTATTGAATGAATAAATGAATAGCGTTTACTGCCCATGATACCAAAACTATTGAGAACATTAGGAACACAGAAAGCAGGCACTATTAAGAAGAGTCTAAAATAAACCCAGGTAAACATCTCGGCACACACACAAAAATGGCACTGTCCACGTTGCCAGTGGAAATAAAACACCCTTAAGGATCCAATACTCTTTTTGAAGATGTTCAGATTCTACCAACAAGATCTGTGAGCCAAGAAGGATTACATTCACAAATAGGGGACGTGAATAATCTCTGAGTAGAAACACAAACATAACAAGTACCAGGCAAGGTACAAGTTGAGGGACATTTATAAATCTGCAAGTGACAACGTAAAGACAGACTCAGTAAGTGGCATGGCACATACTAACTCCAGATGGCGGTAAGGAGTGTGTGATTTAATTTAAGGGAAATGAAGGAAGGTGGAAATATTTGAAAATGCTCAGAAGTGAAAAATGCTTACAACAGAGGGTAGCAAAATAATGGTGGTAAGGAGTGTGTGATTTAATTTAAAGGAAATGAAGGAAGGTGGAAATATTTGAAAATGCTCAGAAGTGAAAAATGCTTACAACAGAGGGTAGCAAAATACTGCTTGCAATAAAGAGAAACTCAACAGAATGAGGGTGCAAAACTAATGTAAGAGAGACACTATCAGCTTGGCGCCTCAGTGGCTAGGGTGCTGGCCACATATATGGGAGCTGGTGGGTTAGAACCTGGCCTGGGACTGTGAAACAACAATGATGACTACAACAACAAAAATAGCCAGGCGCTGTGGTGGGTGCCTGTAGTCTCAGCTACTAGGGAGGGTGAGGCAAGAGAATCGCTTAAGCCCAGGAGTTGGAGGTTGCTGTGAGCTGTGATGTTACGTGGGTGAAATAGTGAGACTCTGTCTCAAAAAAAAAAGAGAGAGAGAGTAACATTCCTTAGAGTAGGAACTTTTCACATGGGAAGCATCATTAAAGTTGTTGATACTAATAAATTATCCTATGGAAGCAAAGTCAAGGTAGAAAATAAATTATCTGAAGGTACCTGTTTCTTTCTTTTGGTTTGTTTGTTTGTTTTTTAGCATAAATTAAACTAAAAGGAAAAGAAGAGTAGCTGGTCACTGGAATTTTGAGATGGTGAAAAGAAATTCCTAGGAAATGGGTCCATAACAGGTCTGCAAGGACCCTTACCTTGCTTAGTGAATTCGGGCATGCTGTTTTTGGGTCTCCAACTCTTTGTCCAGACAAGTAATGAATAAGAGTTACAACATACATAACAAATAGCAAGCCTGTGGCAAATTGGATTTTCTGGCTCCCAATAAATGCTTTCAAAATCTAAAATAATTTCTAAAAAAAAGATGGCTAAAAAATACATGAGTGGATTATGCCAAATAATGCCAAGGACCACAACTCTAATCCAACTAATGCACAGCATAGCTTCAGTCTAGAAGTTCCATGAGAGAGTGATTTGTGCCATCTGGTCAATGTCCAGACACAATTTTGGTTGTCACAGTTGGGGCAAGGGGGCAGGTACGCTACAGGTACCCGCTGGATAGAGACCAGGGATGCTGTTCAACATCCTACAATGCACAGCATGGACTCCTGCAACCAAGAATTTTCTGCCCCCAAATGTCAAAAGTGCAGAGGTTGAGACACTCTGTTCCAGTTCATACAGACTCCATTGTCACCCCTCATCCTTTATGGTTTTACTCTTGTCCAAATCTGTACAGCACAGACTCAGGTAAAATTCACTTGTTCATCTTGTCTCCCTACTAGATTATGATTATTAGTTTCTCACTCCTTATTCCAGAGGTATGCAGAAGGAACATCCTCAGTCCTTGATTAAGACCAGGAATGGGTCAAATGGGAAGAGGCTTGTGATAAATGCTATTAGGACAATGACGTTTAATAGAAAACAAAAACAGATACAGTGTAACCCCCATTGATTCAACTAACAGAAATATATAGAAATTTCAATAGTTTACTTCTAGGGGAAAAAAGAATGATCAAATCCAGGCTCCTTTCCTGCATACTTTGTCCTCTCATATGTCCTGACTCCTTCCCCTTCTTAAAGACCTCACTCCTGCAATGTGTGAATACAACAAATTCTCCTTTCGCCTTTGATCACTAGTTTTTGCAGTCCTCTGAGTCACTCCAAACCGTGTGCAAGAAAGCTGTGTTATCCATCTTAACAACCAAACCCTTTCCTTTGACTCCACCTCCCTCGGGAGCTTTACTCTCTTGTCAGTTCCACTTCACGGCAGACCTTGAACAGCGTGTCCATCCCACTGCCCCACACCTCAGACAACAGGGACCCTGCTCTCAAAGGTGGCCAGACCACAGGCAGCATCTCCATCCTCGTAAGCCTCCACGGCTGGACCTACCAGGGCTGCTAGAATCTTCTCCAGACACTGTCTTCTCCAGGATTGCATGACACCTGCTTTCCTGTTGCTCTTCCTATTTATGCTGGCCATCTCTACTGACCCCCAACATGCCTCTCTTTCCTGCCCTTTTCCTCACTAATCTCACTCAAACTCATAACTAACTACCACTCGCATCTGTGTTTTATGAATTGTGTGAATATGGCC
The DNA here is from genome assembly GCA_963573935.1 of Arctocebus calabarensis. Lineage (NCBI taxonomy): Eukaryota > Metazoa > Chordata > Mammalia > Primates > Lorisidae > Arctocebus > Arctocebus calabarensis. The sequence goes on along the minus strand of CAUYON010137566.1, from coordinate 9,144 downwards.
CACGATGAGAAACACATTTTATAGGACATTCCCACATGCACATGTGTGTGGGAGTGTGTGTGCGCAAATGCAGTCAGCGTTTCATGAGGAAAGCACTCATCTTGATCGAGTGTGATATACTCTGATAATCACTTTCTACTCCATTTCACTTTTGAGAAAAACACTGGCTGTAGCCCAATCCATTGATTTCATGGCCTAATAATGTAATGAGTCACAGCTCATTGTCCGTGGAATGCTCACTGATATAAGAATGGCCTATAAATGTGCATTTCTCCTGCCCTGACCTCATCACCACTAAACTCCAGATCCCAGGCAACTGCCTGTGTTTCTGCTTCACTTGGATGTCAAATGAGCACTTCACAATGAGCGTGCATGGGGAGGAATCTGGCCTCCAAGGCTCAAGCCCTACCCCTGTCCTATCCCACTATCAAGCCTCAGTGAAGGCTCTGCACAGGTCGAAAATTCAGGGGGGATTTTTGACTCCTCACTTACCCTCTCCTTTAGCAAACTATGGCCCATGGGCCATGTAAAGTTGTCCTGGAACACAACCAACACATCTGTTTACATATCACCTGCCACAAGAGCAGAGTAGTCATAGGGACAGAGACTGTGTGGTACCCTAGAGCTAACATGGCCACCATCTGCCTCATTATAAGGAAAAATCCTATATTCAATCTACTGAGTCCCTCTACTCTCCTTAACATGTCCCAAACCCTCATGTCACAACTGCCACTGTCATCAGTCTAGTCCAGGGAGCTGATACTTTTGCTCAAACAAACCACTTCAAGAGCCCCAATAAGCCTCCTTTGTCCACTCCTGTTTCCCCCAAATATATTCTTCATGTATATGCCAGAGGGGCTATCTGGACAGGTGACTGAGAGCCTGTCCCTTTGCTGTGTGAAAATGAACATCACATTAAAGTGAAATCTGAACTTCAGATCCTGGTCTCTAGTCGCTGACCAAAGCCTTCACCCCCCTGCTTGCGTTTCTCCAGGCTCACCGGTCTCCTTTCCAGTTCTTTCTTGGGGTCTTTGCACTAACTATGACTTCCCTGTAGTCACGGTGATATGTAAATGGTTGTGTTCCAGGACAACTTTACATGGCCCATGGGCCACAGTTTGCTAAAGGAGAGGGTAAGTGAGGAGTCAAAAATCCCCCCTGAATTTTCGACCTGTGCAGAGCCTTAACTGAGGCTTGATAGTGGGATAGGACAGGGGTAGGGCTTGAGCCTTGGAGGCCAGATTCCTCCCCATGCACGCTCATTGTGAAGTGCTCATTTGACATCTATTGCTGCCTCACCTAGAGGAGCCCTCTCCCCCCTGTGTCCACCTCACCTGCTCACACACCTGGTTTGAATTGCTTCCGAAGACTTTCCTCTGGCTGATGTTTTCACATTCATCTGTTTATTTCCACCCTTTTTCCCTTTCCCCAAGAATAAAAGCTTCATGAAATGAGGAACCTATTTGTTTCAGTTGCAGATGATTCTGTTCCATTCCAGTGCCTAAACAATGCCTGGCCCACAGTGTTAATGAATTTTTCCACCAGAAAGTTACAACAAAGCAACTCTTTCCATTCGAATTCAGTACTTACATAGAACCACAAAATAATCCACAGCCTACCAGCCCCGCCAATAGAATTCTACTCCTCTTCCAGAAAGGGGACGGGTTGCTCCCTCTCCTTAATGAGAATCTTAACTTGTGCGCACGCACACACACACACACACACACACATTTCTAATAAATAATGCAAAGAACTCAGTGCATTAAGTTTACCTTTAAGGAGAATGAGACATTGCCTTGTGGAAAAAAAGCAAAAGTTTTAGGTGTGCCAACCACTTTGCCTTATGAATGAAATGCAAATCATCCAATAATGTGTGAAACTGCATATAAATGTTAGAACAAGTAAGGTTGCTTAGGTTTAAAAACCATGAGGCCAAAAATCCACAAAGCAGCCAGAATTCCTTAAGATGTGAGAGTGATGAGTAATTTTTCTTACTTCTGTAATGAAAGAGACAAAATAGAAACATTTTTATATTTAACTCATATCTTGCTGTAAGTTATCTCAAATATAAATGTGGCCTGTCATTCTATGAAGAATTCTCAAATACAATCCTTGATAACTTTAAACCTGGCAAATAAATCAAAATAGCAATTCAAAACTGCATTGTTAATGCAGTCCAGAAAGCCCTTAACAGCAAATCAGAACGCCACCCTGTTCAGTGCCATGGAAGTGTCGGGAAATTTGCTAATTTTAACTTGAACAACTTTTAACAGCTAGGAAAATCCAGGCAGCATGCAGGATCTGACAAGAGGACTCACACAACTTCCAAAACTGTTAGGAAAGCTAAGCACTATAGGTAAGCAATGAGGTCAATTAGACACGTTAAATCACTAAATCAGATAGAATGAGCGGAAACAATTAGGTTTGCAAACTCATCCTAGAAAATGTGCCCCAAATCTCATTGCTGAATATCACTGCAGTCACCTTCAAAGTACTCCCCTTGGGACTGAAGCTATGGGCCAACACCAGTGCCCGGTCCACCCTTCAACGCACTTTTTCGAGGATGAGTTTGCAAATTTAATTGTCTAATCTCGTACACCTAGACGATTTGAATGTCTTGCTTTATTTTGTAAATAGAGTTCTGACAAATTGTAATTTGCTAGTACCTCATATGTCAGATTACACATATAAAAATTGTAGCTGGGGGGCGGGATTCAGAAAGTTCCCACCTAAAGGGAATGATGTTTAGGTATATGACATACTCTCTGGGTGAAGGACACAAGTATAATGTTGAGTCTACCTTATAAGGGCAAAAAAATGTAACTTAATATGTACTCTCATAATAATCTGAAATGTGTATATGTACATGTAACTCTAGAAAAAGGAATTTCAGTTGACTTTTTTGTGTGTTTTAAAGTTTCCTCTACTTTTTGGATTAAAGGTACTTTAATAATTAATTTAAATTAAGCTCCTTAAACATCAGTCCATTATAAAACCTGAGATCCTTCCTGGCCAGGAGTCCTGTAATCCCTCTGAAAACGTGATGAGACCAGGATTGAGAAAGTGGAGATTGTACCGAGCTCTTACACTTTCTAAGTCATAAATTCCCCGAGTCTCAATTTTTTGCAGCCCCTTAACATCCGGAGCTTAACATATAAAAAACTTAGAGCAGCATCTATGCATGGAAAGAATTGAATAAACGGGACTTATTTCATTACTATCTGTGTAAAAAGAATTTCATTAGCTATGAGATTGCCTTCAATTCCCTAATTTTCTTCTGTTTAAAGGTATGAAAAAATAAGAGAAAGGGCAAAATAAAGGATATTCAACATCTCACTTCTGAGGATAAGACACTTAAATTTGCTGTGCGGGCCAACAGCACTTGTTGTGATGGTGCAAATCTATCAAGATTCCGATACTGTAGCCAGTAGCTGCATGTGCCTATTGAGCACTTGAAATGAACTGCATTTTATTTTCTATATTTTTAGAGACAATGCCTTCCTCTGTCTGCAGCCTCAGACCCTTGTCCTCAAATAATCCTCCCACCTTGGCTTCCCAAGGTGGTGGGTGTGATCACAGGGGTGAGCCACTGAGTTGGTGTGAATTTTAAATTTTACTTAATTTTAATTTATTAGATAGCAGCTACTTTACGAGATGCTGGCGTGCACACTTTCGGGCCAGCACAATTCACGGGCATGAGGTGCCAGTATCTTGGTCTACAGACATGATCAATGCACCTGCTTGACAGAGCTTGTGACACCTGCTTGTGTCACCTCCTTGACACAAGCGTGGCAAGCAAACAGACCTGGGTTCAGAGTCACACTCTGTCACCTTTTAACTGTGTGATTTGGGGGTGGTCAGTCTCCCTCTGCCTGTTTCCTCAGTTGTCATGAGAGTTCTCACAGCTTGAAAATTCTCCTGAACATTAGCATTTATGAAAATGAAGGGGCCAGCACGAACTTATTTTTTTTCATTCAATAGGCATAATTTTCTGAATACCTACAATGTGCCAGGCACTGTTTTTAGGCAGTGGTGATAAAGCAGTGACGGAGACCAAGTCTTGGCTCTTGGGAAGATCACAGGTAGGTCTGATAAGGGCATGAGGGAGATTAAGGATAGACAGACAGTGCTGGACGCTACTTTGTTTTGTGTGGAGCAGACAGAGCAGGTTTCTCAGATGAGAGGGGATGAAAGAATCTCCCGGCAGAGGCCTGAAGGATGTGAGAGTGGGAGTCCTGGAGCTATACGGAGAAGAAAAATACAGAGGGAGAAGCTAGCACCAGGGCCCTGACCCAGGATTGTGGCGTTTCCGCTCAATGATGGAAGGCTATTTTGACACATGGAGTGTCTTGATCAATTCATCTTAAATCACTCCAGCTGGGGGAAGCAATGAGCCCCGTTGTGAGGCCACTGCCAGGTCAGGTGCCGTGTGTCAGACAGATGGCAGAGGCTGGGGAAGAGGTGGGATGTAAACTGAGTCTGGATATGCTGAGGAAGGAGGGCGGCCAGTATCTGCAGATGTGGATACACAGGATTCCAACAGTATTAGGATATTACCTGTAAATACCCTGGGCTCCTCTTTCTGAGGCCCTGCTGCTCAATTTGAGACACTCTAGCAGTTAAACATGTAAGTGGTACAATTTGCAATTCATTCCCCAGTCCAAGATCTGGCAGCGAAAAAAGGAGCAGGGCACCTGATCACCCAGGTTTAACTCTCAGGTGCATAGCTCACTGTGGTTTGCATTATGAGGGGTTTGCCTGATGTCAGAAGGAAAACACACACACACTGATTATGTGCTTAGATGATGAGATGAGATATTGCTTTTTGTTTCCTGCTTGGATCGATGACAATTTAATGAACTAAATATCATCAATAGATTTTGATGAGAATTAAGTGGCACCAATTTGCCCATGGACTTCACACTTTATTCATTCCTTTATGCATGAGATACAGTCCTCAGAAGTTTATGGTACTAAAACAGTTTCTTTCCTATGAGCCAGTGGGCTGTTTAGCAGAATATTCAAGCATTGTCCGGAGCTGGAATTCCTAGGTTAAGATCCTAGCTGTGACACTAATGAGCTATGCAATTTTGCATAAATTACTGAAACTCTCTGGGTCTCAGCTTCCTATTCTCTAAAATAGAGCTAAGATTGCACTTACCTCAGAAGGTTCTTAGGAATCATGATGTGTAAAATGATTAGAATACCTGGCATATTTTAGAATTATTGATTAAATCATTATCATTTATTTAATTAATGATTAAATCATTGATTAAAAGACTTATATGTACTTTCCCAAACCAGCCAGAATTTTCTCCTTTGCTTTACACTACCCAAATTTAGCCGTAGGGTTTCAATACCCCCTTAGGGTTTTGTTTTAACAAAACCTCCCCCTCCCCACCCCCCACCTCCCAGCCTAGAAGCTACAAGTTACTGCCTTCATTTCACAGAGGATCTTGCACATTGCAGATGGGGAGCAGTTTAATGTGGTTACAATGGTGAAGTGTTGAGAAGTTTTATTTACATATGCATGTGAGCATGTGAGCATGTGTGTATGCGCACTGCATACACTGTGGAAACATGCCTGGCACACAATAATTACTCAGTAATGACAGTAGTAACATTATCATTACTGTCATCACCATCATTTTTATACGGAATTGCTGCCATTTACCTCAATCATCTTTCTAGCGTTGTGAGTGTGACTGCACAATTTTCTCTCATGACTTATGGATCAAGTTTAATTTATTCAGATGTGATTTATTGAGACCTTACCACTTTCTAGGTTCCCCATGAAGCGGCAGGGACATGAGAGTAAAGGTTAGCACTCAATCCTGCCCACCAGGAATTGTAACATTTCATGACTCTATAATCAGAGCCTAAAATTACTTAGTGACCTGACGGAAGTATTCAGTAGATCATATGTGCAAACTGGAAAGCAAAACATCACGTCCATTACTACTGTGATCCGAAAAGGCCACGCAGGGCTCACGACGAGCATCTCTGGCGTCAAGTCCTCCCTTCCACTCTCCTCTGAAGTAGAAAAACGGAGAAAGTGGGAGCTGATAGGGGCCTTAGGAAGACTCAGAAATCTATTGCTGGTAAAATAGACTTTAAAAGAATATTAGCTTTATAAACTTAGTTTTCCCCAAGTTGTATGTTATAGAATCAAAACTAGAAGGCACTGTGGACACACGGTCTAACTTTATTTACAACTCTAGCTGTACATCAGAATAGCCAGTTGGACTTCTTAAAAAGCAAAAGCAAAACCAATCCCTGCTCCCCCAAATCAGACGCCTGCACATCATACATTAAGATTAAGATTCTGTAGTTCTTGGCAAGAGCTTTTTTTTTTTTTTTTTAATAAAAAGCCACCTCCACTCAACTGCTTTTGATATTTGTCAATATCAATAAACCACCACTGATTTCTATGTCAGCAATTAGCCAGCTGCTACCTTATTTAATCTATGTATATCATATGCTCATGCAAGAGAAGTACAATGATTCTTAAAAGGCAGCCATGCTCATCATTACACTACCAATGCCGCTCAGCAGTATTATGATTCCTACATGTTTTTCAGATGCTGAACTAAGCGAGGGAAGGTCTGTGACTTCCCTAAGGCCACAGAGTAAAGGAGCTAGGATTCAAAATTATATCTGATGGTCTTTCCTCTTGGCATAAGAGTAAAATAAAGTCACTCTTGGCATAAGATTAGAGCCAGAAAAAGCTTCTCAAAAGACTCTCCAGTTCAAAACAATCAATTTTTTAAAATTAAAAAAATGAGCATCTGGATAGAAGTAGCGATCTATTCAAGGGATGCAGCAGTTTAAGGCCAGAGCCTAAAGCAGAGGCCAGCTGCTGACACCCTCAGTAAAGCTTACTTTTCAATACATACTTTCTCTGAAAAGCAAAGCATATGCTCTCTACTTTCAAAGATATTGCCAAATCTTCTCTAGAAACAGAGTATTCTGACTCAACACAAAATTACATCTTAAAACAGTGTCACACCACTAGTATGTGTGAATTAGCTGAATATACTAAATATTTTACACAGAGGGGCACAAATAGTTATGCTGCCAACATATAGTTCCTTTTTTAATAAAGTGAAAAACATTTATGGGATCAATTTTATATCTCTTATTAATTTAAAAAGAAAAATCTTTAGTAATGACCTTTTGGTGTGATTTTCCAAATACCTCAAAGAAGTATCTAGATTCATACTAGTATGAGGGGCCAGGACTGTTTGAGGTATTTGGAAAATGCAAATGCCGTGTGCAAAATAAAACAATAAAAAGCATTCTCCAGCTCAGACAGCGGAGGGAGAAAGAGGAAAGGCCAGGCAAAGGGAGGGTGGAAGCCAGGCGCAGGACAGAGGGGCTGCTCTTTAAACACCTGAGTGAAGGGCCAAAGGGCAGGGAGAGATTCATGGAGATGAGACTGGTAAGCAAATTGGTAATGGGCCCTGTGGCTGGGCGTATAGAAGAATATCTCCCAGCAACTCCAAAAGCCTGACCCCAGAAATTTACAAATAGTATTTCAACTTCTGTTTGATTTCTGGATAGAGGGGAGGGAGACTGACTAAAAATGCTAAAAATGAAATGTACCAGATCCTGACAAGAAAAACATCAAAAATGAACTCTGGACATTAAGAATTAAAATAGGTGCTACAAATGTAGCCAGTTCTGCCTCAAACTGGGAAAGGTCTGTTCTTTAAAGCATAGAAAGTTTCATCCTCAAGATACAAACTCCTCAGAATCATGCACAGTTGTGGATTTGATAAGTTTACTAATGTGCTTACTAACAGTGACAACAGAAATGAGATTCATTAGAAAGAATCAGCAAAGTGGTCATTTACTTTCTCATTTAGCCTAGCAGTTGTCTTGTTCTTTCATCAAACCCTCTCATTATACCCCCTCCCTGTAGGAGAGATGATTAAATGTCCGTCCTGATTCAAGTTAACTAATGCATGGCAAAACCAACTGTATTTATATGCTTTTGAGAATGATTAATAGTAGCTGGGGTTAGCCTGCCAACTGCAGATATACAAACTTTCTATCCTATACATAAATCAAACACAAGACATATGGTGTATTTTAAAGGCTACTAATGTTACAGTGATTTTAAAATTACTCAGTTCTGGAATAAACTATGGAGATGTTGACTAATGTGACAATATATTCTGGATCATTCCATATGAACACTATAAAATACAACAGCATTAACAAAATGAAAGTCTTAGGAATCAAGAAAAGAGAACACATATTTAAAAGCAAAGAGTATGCTTCTATAATTAGTTGTATGCTGGTTTAGACAAATTTATGACAATATGGTCCCAGTAAGTGTTATAAGTTACTAGGTACTAATGAGACTTTACAATTGGTCTCCTTAGAAGTGAATCTAATGGGATAGAAAAACTTAACATATCAGCAACAGAAATGAAGAAGCAAATATAGATGAGGTAAGAGAAAAGGGTGGTTTGTGACTCAAATCAGCAGTGGCAGAATCAGAGATATGCCTGATGTACCAAGAACTATTTGAAAGTTTCCAGGTTTTCAGCCACCATATTCAGCAAATATGTAAAAATCAATGTTATTCAGAGTTAAGTAGAGCAGAGCACTGGACTGGAAACCACAGAGCAAGGGTGAACTTCTCAGTTCCTCGGTGGGCTGGCACCTTCGTATCAACAGGGAAGTAGTGAAGATCAGAAGAACAGCACAGGCAGGTCCAAAAAAGGGCTCTGCAAAGGGCCGTTTGTCTGTAAGTGGCAGGCATCATCATCATCACCACCATCAATCTTACCTTCAAAGTCATTTCCTATTACATCTTGGTCCCTATTTAAAAACCAATTATCTGGGTAGTCAACTGCACTAGGTATAAGGGGAGACTTCAAAATTGTTCAGGAAATAACATTCTTAAAAATAAAATCTGCCCAATGGTTCAAGAAGAAGGGATGATCAAGTATTTTAGTTCACATACACAGTTGCTCTGTAATTTGGATTTCTTTTGATCACAGTACATGAGGCTTCATGAAAGCCATGAGAATGTGGCTGCTGTGATGCAAATGAGCTCTGTTATTGCAAACCAACAAAGGGGAAACAAGAGTGTGGTTCTTGATCTCTTTTCAGAGGGCCCAAATATGTTGC
>CAUYON010137563.1:0-16086 GCA_963573935.1 Arctocebus calabarensis | reverse complement strand
TCACGCTGTCTCCCTGTGTCCCCAAAGGGAAGTTTCTGGGCAGATCCCGCCTGGCAGAGATGCCTGAAGTCCTCTCTCCCCAGTCTCACTGTGCCCAGCTGCAAGGAAGCTGTTACTCGTCCGCCATCTTGCTCCGCCCCCGTTTATGTCACTTTTCCTCAGAGACTGAAGAAAATAAATTCTTTCATGGCTGTCATTTCAGCAGCTGACAGGGACATGCTCCAAGGAGTCTGAAATGGTAAGACCATTGGATTATAATGTATGCCACGTGACAGAAGGTATGCATATTGAAACAACTATGATAGTTTTCTTTACAAGTTAGTTTTAATTACATTATATATTCATATGTAACAGAGTTGAGTATGACAGGCTGAGTTTTCTGAAGTTGGACATGTCAGTATCTTCCACTCCACATGCTCTTCTGCCATGCAGACGTGCATTCCCCCATCATGTGTGGAGTGTATTTCTCCACTGCTTTGGGCTAGGATGACTTTACACCTGCTTTCACCAATATCATATGGTAGAAATGGTCCAATGCCCATTCACGTTGTACCCTCACTTAGGCTGGCTCCTGAATAGACCCTGGAGGATGGAGCATCACATAGGAAGAAGGAGAGAGAGGTAGAAAGGTCCTAAGGAGCACTAAATGGGCTAGACGTGTGAGTGAAAAGCCCTCTTGGAAATGGATCCTCTAGCTGCACCAGATGTGGAACAGAAATAAACTGTTCATCTGAGCCATTCCCAAATTCCTGACCAATCAAATCTTAAGTAAAATAAATTATCATTTTAAAACATTAAGTATTGAAGGACTTGCTTTCATAACTATAAATAAGCAAGATAATGAATAATTAATACTTGGGGTTGTTTGAAGGTTGTTTTTTTTTTTTTTTTTAGAGACAGAGTCTCATTTTGTCACCATCGGTAGAGTGCCATGGCATCACAGCTCACAGCAACCTTTAGCTCTTGGGCTTAGGCAATTCTCTTGCCTCATCCTCCCAAGTAGCTGAGACTACAGGTGCCCATCACAATGCCCACCTATTATTTTGTTGCAGTTTGGCCGGGGCTGGGTTCGAACCTGCCACCCTCAGTATATGGGGCCAGTACCCTACTCACTAAGCCACAGGCGCTCCCTATTTGAAGTGTTTGTTTGTTTGTTTGAGAGAGAGTGAGAGAGACAGGGTCTCAGTCTACTAACCCAGGCTGGAGTGCAGTGGCATCATCATAGCTCACTGCAACCTCAAACTCCTGAGCTCAAATGATTCTTCCACCTTAGCACCCCAAAGTGCTAGGAATACAGGCATGAGCCAACATGCCCTGCTGAATAATAAATATTTGAAAGTGACTGATGATTAATTCTTTAATCACCTTATATTTAGGACACAAGTCATATGTTGCAAACTTTCATAGGCTATGAGTTCCAGAGAGACCATATTAACATCAATAACCAACATTCAGCTGCTCTGAGTCCCCGCCCTACTGACTGCAACACCACAGACCCTACCACCATCATCTCTGTTCCGTTCTCCCAATTACTTCTAGAAATCTATGTCTCCCAAACAAATCTGTCGGTTGTAGTCATCATGGAGTGTCCCTATATTACTCCTCTTCTGCTTTAAATCCCACTTTCTCATGTCCACTGCCTGAGATGACACTTAAAGCATCTCACCATCATTGCTGCTGAATGGTCTTGTCCCAGATGCTGCCCAGGGTGCTCTTTCTGCCATCAATCTTGGGCCTGTTGGGTTTATGTGAGATGAGCCCAGAGTCTCACAGAGTCTTATGAAGCCAGTTTCTTCAGCTCTGCCCCTCTAACCCCTAGGCAGGGCCACTGTCCTGTTCAAGGCACCACTAGAAAGGGGACAGCCAGACCACTGTTGATCCCACATCCCTAGTCCCGTTCTCCCAAACCTGCTTCTCTCTGGTGGCCACTTCATGGCCCCTCCTCCTCTACCCTTTACAAAACTGCATCTCCCAGGCAATTAGTGGTGTAAAGGAGCCAGAATATTCCTGGTCCCTCTCACCAGCCACCCAGCCAAGATGCTCTGTTTTAAGAATTTGCAAGGATCGGGCGGTGCCTGTGGCTCAAAAGAGTAGGGCAACGGCCCCATATGCCAGAGGTGGCCGGTTCAAACCCAGCCCTGGCCAAAAACTGCAAAAAAAAAAAAAAAAAAGAATTTGCAAGGATCTTGGGGTAAAAATAAGCAACTTACAAATATACAAAAACTATAAATATGGGCAGCATCTGTGGCTCATTGAGTAGGGCGCCAGCCCCATATATCGAAGGTGGCAGTTTCAAACCCAGCCTCAGCCTAACTGCAAAAACACAAAAATAGCTGGGCATTATGGCGGATGCCTGTAATCCCAGCTACTCGGGAGGTTGAGGCAAGAGAATGACCTAAGCCCAGGAGTTGGAGGTTGCTGTGAGCTGTGTGACGCTACGGCACTCTACCAAGGGCGATAAAGTAAGACTCTGTCTCTACAAAAAAAACACAAACCTATAAATATTCCTACACACAAACAAAACTTTTTAAGCATGGCAGAGAGCTAAAAGAGTTCTCAAATACATGTTTCCTTTTAGACTTTTGCATCTCTGGTTGTGTTGAACAGATGCTGCCCTGGGTGCTCTGGGAAACAATGAAATCTGGAGGATAGCTGTAGCACCTGACAGGGCTCGGCCTCTGAGGAATAGGGAGAAGGTGAGAATGAAGGGCGCAGAGAGGAAGGGAAGAGTAACAGGGAAGGCACTGCTCAGAGTGGTCCCGGGCACTCGGGAGTAAGGCTCCAAGTGTCCAGTTAATAATGAATGGAGCCCATGCACGCCCTGGGGACTGCCTGGAGCCTCTGCTCTGAGATGGTTACCCTATTGATGGAATATATATGTTATGTCCTGAGCTGACAGCTGAGAGACAGGATGACAGCAATTGAAGTTGATTCTGCCCCCTAAGAAAATGAGGGCACTCTGATTTTCAGAGCTGCTGGAGGCTCCAGTGGGTAAGGATCTTGAGGTCAGGATTTCCAAAGGGCCCATGACCCTGACCAGTTCTACAGGCAGCAGGAGGCCTTGACCAGAAGGGTGGGCTTGCCCAATGATGTTCTTTACTAATGCATGAACCCCCAGGGGCCCTCATGCAAGGAAGCTGGCTGTGGAGGCTTCCCAAGCCGTGCCCATCCTCTGCTCTTGGCTGCACAGTCTTGCTGACTTCAGGCTGCAGCCTCGGCTACTTTGCTAGGGCTGCCGTAACAAGGTGCACAACGTGGGTGCTTCAAATAACAGATCTATTGTCTCACAGTTCTGGGGGCTGGAAGTCTGAGAACAAAGTATTGGCAGGCTGTCTGCTCCTGAGTTCTGTGAGGGAGGCTCTGCTCTCGGCCTCTCTCCCAGCTCCTAGTGGTGTGCTACACTCTTCCATGTCCCTTGGCTTGTAGCCCTGTCACACTAAACTCTGCCACTTTATATTCACGTGGCTTGCCCCCTGTGTGTGAGTCTGTCTTTGCATCTAAATTTTCCTTTTTTGTAAGAACACAGTCATTTAGGATTAGGGCGCACCCTGATGACCTCATCTTAACTTAATCATCGGCAAAGACTATTTCCAAATAAAGTCACATTGATAGGCTTTATTTAAACCACATTGGAGGTTAGGACTTCAACATCTTTGAGGGGAACACAATTCAGTCTGTAACATTTCTTTCCTCTGAACTGACTCCTGGTCCCCATCTCCAAAGAAGTCTCTGCAAGATCTCTGTCTCCGGGGTCCAATCCCAGGAGAAGGAACAGGCCAGATAATAATTAACAGGGTTCTGGAGAGAGTGTTTTCCTTACCAGAAAAAAAAAGTGCAACCTGCATCTCAGCAGAAGAGAACCGGGAAGCCCTAATCTCTCTCCCCACTTCACTAAGCCTTTGCAGAACTGCCCAAGACTCTCTGTTTGCCTTTCAGGATTACTCCGCCTGGCTGTAGGCCCCATGACCTTCCAGCTTATTGGGATAACTTCAGGGGCTGACCCAAGGGAGTGGGTGAACAGGGTGCAGCTCCTTTAGGGAGCAGGGCTTGGGAGGCTAGGACGAGATGTGGTGCTCGGTATTAGGGTTGCAAAGATGAGAAGACAGGGTGCCTACCCCATAGGAAAGGTTGTCACAGAGCCCCCTAGCCATTCTGGGGACTACAGGAATGAGTTCTTACGTCTATATGGGAGCATCAGCAAGCCTTCCTGGGAGAGTTAAGATGTGAAGGATAGAAGGGACTTGCCGGCTCAGTGCCCGCAGCTCAGTGAGTAGGGCGTCAGCCACGTACACCAAAGCTGGCGGGTTCGAGCCTGGCCTGGACCTGCTAAAACAACAATGACAACTGCAACCAAAAAACAGGAGTTGTGGTGGCCGCATGTTGTCCCAGCTACTTGGGAGGCTGAGGCAAGAGAATTGCTTAAGCCTAAGAGTTTGAGGTTGCTGTGAGCTATGACACCACAGCGCTCTACTGAGGGTGACATAGTGAGACTCTGTCTCAAATAAAGGGGGGGGCTTTCCATGCAGAAAAACAAGGAGAGGGCATTCTAGGCAAAGGGAATAGCATGTACAAAGGCACAGGGGTGTGGCAGGGCGCTAGGCATCCTGTCAACCAGAGCAGCTAAGTACTGCTGGATCCTAAAGCTTGAGGTGGAAGGCGCAGGAAGCGAAGCGAGTCAGCTGAAGTATTCCTTGAGCTACTGCAGGACAGGGACGAGATTCTGCAGCCAGGATGAGCAGGCAGCTGTTGGAGCAGCATGCAGGGTGGAGACTGGGGCTTGGTGGTACGGACAACCTGGCACTTGGACACGTTCCTGAACCTCTCCAGGTCTGTCCCATGACACAGGGACAACAAAATCTGCACTTCAAGGTGTTGTGATTATGAGAAAAAAAATACAGGTGAGGTGCAGGTGACACCTGGCTTAGAGGAGGCCACGGAAACAGTACAGTGAAGACCCCTTAGTCACTCTGAGATTGTGCAAATTGAGTCAGCTATACTTGGCAGTTCCCACCCAAAAAAAGCACAAGGGGGAAAAACAGTGTACTAAAGTAGCTGCAAATCCTTCGGCACTTCTCCCATAGGTAGGTGGGGTCTCTGTCTCCTCTCCGAGAGCAGCGGTTCTCAACCTATGGGTCGTGCCCCATGGGAACAGTACCAAAGGGCCATGGCATTAGGAAGGTTGAGAACCACTGCCCTAGAGCCACATAACACAATATAAAAAGAAACAGGTGAAATTAATTTAAACAATATCTTTCATTTAACCCAATACCTATAAAATATTATCACTTTGGCATATTCTCTTTTTCTTTTTTTTTTAAGACAGAGCCTCAAGCTGTCACCCTGGATAGAGTGCTGTGGCATCACAGCTCACAGCAACCTCCAATTCCTGGGCTCAAGAGAGTCTCCTGCCTCTGCCTCCCAAGTAGCTGGGACTACAGGCACCTGCTACAACCCCCGGCCATTTTTTGGTTGCAGCCGTCATTGTTGTTTGGCAGGCCCGGGCTGGATTCGAACCCGCCAGCTCAGATATACATGGCTGACGCCCTAGCCCATTGAGCCACAGGTGCCGAGCCAGCATATTCTCAATATACAATGTATTAATGAGATATGTCATAATTTTTATCATACTAAGTCTGAAATCCAGTGCAGATTCCACCGCACTTCTGAATTCAGACTGGTCCTATTTCAGGCACCCAGTAACCACACATGGCTAGTGGCTATTGATTAGACAGTGAGATTCTGGACAATCCTTAGGTGGCCTTTCACCTGCTATGATATCGAAAGGATGTTCTCTTTACCTGCCTAATTTCCATGTATTGGGTGTTTTGCTGACAGTATCAGAGCTTCGTATGAAATAAGTGGGCGCTGGGGACATCAGCAGTGGAAATGTTCACATAGTAGATCCTGAGTATCTGGGATCAAATCCTTACAAGGCACTGGGGATAATTATAATAAATAGTGCACACCAAGTCTTTCTTTTCTTTCTTTCCATGGGAAATGCTCAAAAAGTATTAATTCCTTTCCTTTCTGCACCCCCCCCCCCCCCAGCCCTTGCTCACACAGCTGCAGAGGGACCAGCCTCTCCCGCTGAAGGAGAGAGCGACTCAGTGAGTCATTGGTACACACAGAATGGCAGTGACTTGCCCCAGCAAGGAGGGAAAGTGCTGCTGGCTGAGAAACACTTTTCAGAAATTTCCCACGGAGTTAGTGCTTACTCATCCCGAAGTCTCTACAGCCTGCAACGGGGCTCAAACTGCTTCTTCCTCCCCTTATTCCCAGAAAGGCTGAGAAGAGAAAAGCAGATCAAATGCCCTAAAACCGAGAAGGGATGACGATGCTTCACTTCACGGTGGCCGGAAGGTGCTCCCCCAAAGCCCAGCCAGACCCCACAGAGCCATCACTTCTCCTGGGGTCTTAGAAGTGCTTATTTGGTGAAGGAGGAAGTGAGGTCAGGAAGGATGCTAAGAGTGGGCCCTGTGTCCTTCAGTCACGCTCAGGGAAACCAGGGCAGGCCTGACCGCATGGCCGCCACCCCAGCTCTCCCCAGGTGCTGCCTGCTGCGTGAGAGTAGCCGGCCCTACGCCTCACAATTCCACACACGCTGGAATGGCGCCTCTGGGTGGCGTCCTTAACTGACCCTCTCAAGGTGCCTCCAGTGAGTGAGACCTTCACATTTCCTTTTAATTTCCCTCGGTCTCTTCTCCACCAAATTAAAAGCAAACACAAAACAAAAACAAAACCATTCTCCTATAACCTGCCTGGCCCATAGCCTTTGGGAGAGACCCTACCACTGCTGACTGGACCAGGGAGGGTCACCTGAGCCAAAAACAATAATGGCCGTTGGCTGGCTAGTGACTTGGGTGGTCTGGATAGAAGAATCCGGCTGCATCACTCCAATCACTATTTCTCTCTACAATTAAATTAATTCTATAAATTGTGGTCGGAGAGTGAAAAAGGGTACTAGGAGTTTGTCTGGATTCTAGGCTTGAGGCCTGTGGCAGCCATGTTGGAGTTATTTACGAGCTAAAGAGCAAACGGAAGAGGCTGATTTACAGAGAATGGAACAGCCAGGGGCACACACGGAAACTGGAAAACGGAGCAGGAGGGGAGGCTTCCAGGAATCTCCAAACTCCTCAGTATCCTGCTCCAGTTCAAAGACCCAGGACCACATAACTCCTGTCCTGAGCATGGGCTCCGTGGAATCCCCTGATGCTCTCAGAAAGAGCTGCTTTTTCACCTTTGCTAGTTTAAAGAGATTTTTATTTTTTAAAGGCAAAACAGTCTTCTCTAGAACACCCTCCTCAAGATGCAGAGTGAATGCCCCCGTGTGAGGAGACCCTCCCCCTCACCCCCACCTCTCCCATCCCCCTCCCCCCGGCTGTCCCTGCCCTGGGGCCTTGGCTCCCCCACTCTCCTAGTTTCTAGGCAGGGCTAAGTTTGGCCTTTATATCCCCCGCACCCAGCATAGTGCTCACTAATGTTGACTGAGAGAATAAAATGTAGCTGGTATTTTCAGTCTCCACTAGAAATTCCTTACCTTTGTGTGGCTTTTGTGGCACAGGCCTTAAATGTATGGCCACCCTGATCAAGGTAGTAGGATGTTTGTATTCTCATGAGAATGAGATGCGTGTGAACCGCCTGCTGCTTCTTGGACCGCTCCTCTCCACAAATGAGTGCAGGGGGAACAGAAAAGACTAGTGACTTGCTTGTCATCACCGAGCTGGTAACATCACTGGGACAGTAAGCCAGATCTCCTGACCCCGAATTGGGGTCTTTCCTGTACTCGTAATCTGCATTCTGGTGTTTATCTCAAGGACATGGGTTGCAGTGGTGCCCCAAATGCTAGATAATCCTTTAAGCCTTTTAGTCCCACCTCTGATGGCCCTCACATTGCACCAGGGACAGATCAAGGACAGGGTCTTACAGGACATGGTCTCTATAGAAGCTCACACAGCACTGCCAGCTCAGAGCTTTGCACCTCCAAATACCATCACATTGGCTGTTAAGGCTTCAACCAATGAATCTGGGGGAGACAGTGGAATGTACTTAGCACATCTCATTGTTTCCTATTAATTAAAAGTCCTAGACTTAGTGAAGTTACTTGTTAATTTATAAATGTTTGTCTGATAGAGATGCAGATAATTTCTATTGAATGGACAGATAACCCCAAAGATTTATGGCCTGTAATGAATTAACTAAGTTTATTTTTTGTAGAGACAGAGTCTCATTTTATCACCTTCAACAGAGTACCGTGGCATCATAAAGCTCACAGCAACCTCCAGCTCCTGGGCTTAGGTGATTCTTTTGTCTCAGCCTCCCAAGTAGCTGGGACTACAGCCGCCCGCCACAATGCCTGGCTATTTTTTGGTTGTGGTTTGGTTGGGGCCGGGTTTGAACCTGCCACCTTCAGTATATGGGGCTGGCACCCTACCCACTGAGCCACAGGCGCTGCCCAAATTAACTAGTTTTATATCTAAGCCAACAATAGTATCCTACCATTTCATTGTTAAATTGCTTGTAAATATTTTAACTTCTCACATGTTCTTTTTCCTGGTCATAGCATCTTATGGTTCCCTCATTAATTAATGTGTTAGATACCATCTTGCACACGTGTTCATTTTTTATTTGTCCGAGAGTCATGATTATTGTCTTTTAGACTTGGGCTGTCTAATATGACTATAATGCTACACGTACAGTTTGAAATTTTCTAGCAATCACATTAGCTAAGGAAAACTAATTTTTTTTTTCACCCCTCCCCCGGAAAACTAATTTTTAAAACATATGTTAGTTAACTGTCTATGCCCCAAATATTATCATTTCTCTATATAACCAATATAAAATATTATCAATGAGGTATTTTATATTCTTTTTTCATAGAAAATCATAAAAATATGACATATCTTAATTTGGATCCATCACATTTCAGCCTCAGCCACATGTGATGAGTGGCTACCGTATTATACAGGGCAGGTTTTCTCCTATCCTTTGAAGCAAAGAACTATGGTTAACAAAGAAAGGCAGCTGAAGTCCTCTAGGGTTCAAAGGGAAGTGGGAAGGCAGTTGTCTCTACAAAGGGATCTTTTTATATCCAAGGAAACCAGAGGCCTGGGGTGGTAGGTGTGGCGATGGACCTGCACGTTTGTTCCAATGCTCTGGAATTCTGGGTCCCACCTTCATACCCTTCCCTCCTCTCCCTCACCAGCTGCACGACCTTGAGCAAATCATCTCTCTTGGGTTCTCAGTTTCCTCATTTGTAAAATGAGAACGTTGGACTTGAAGATCTCTGAGGTCCCTTCTATCACTGATGTGCCATCATTCTCTAATGACCACTTGGGCAGCATCCTCTGGGGAAGATAGTCTCCCATTCCCGGAAGCTTTCAGGCATTTCCCAGAGTTTTCCTCCTGCTGGGAGACGGACATGCAGCTGCCTTCTCGATCCAGAAGTGGTTGCTCCCTTTGGGCAGGTGGGGAGACAAAAGTTTGCACATGTAGGATTCTAGGCAATTAACCTTCCTCTGGCCTACAAATATATTTTGGGGGGATCTCTTTCTTCCTGAGCCACCATAGTTAATCTTAAGCATTAAAAGATAAGGGGAGATTAGTGATGGAATTCCCTTCTGAGGCTCCCCATGAGATTGTGAAGGAAATTAGGAGCCAAAAAAAAAGGAAATTAGAGCTAGAGTGTAACAAAGAGTGAAGAGAAACAACACGCTGACTTCTCATTTAAGGAGCTATAACTAAATCTTGATTTCTGTAGGTAAAAGTCACCAGAGCCTTGGATTAAGACAAGGGATTAGGCTATAAACGTTTCTTTTAAATAAATCAGTGAAGGGAAATGAAACTGGATGTCTTTCCCAAACCCAATAAGATGTATGTCCTGCAGGGTGCCAACAACTAAACCAGGAGATACCCAACATGTTGGTGCCCCAGAAGCAGGACCCGCAGGATGAAGCTACAGGGATGTCTATTTCTGTCTGTAAGTGCAGGGAGGGTGGGAAGGTCCTGTAAATCAATGAGCAGACTCCAAAGGCAGGAGATGCAGGTCCCTGGGGTCTAGGCAGAGGCCAAATGACTTCTAGAAGTGGTCACATGGTAGCTTAGAGCCCCTTGTGTGCACAGCCCTGTTGAAATTACCTGATTCCATTCTTCAGTAACAGTCGTACTCAAATCCCAATCAGATGTTGAGGTTCTGTGCCTTTTATCTTAGCTTCTCAGAGTAGCCACTCATTAGATGTTGAATGAATGAATAAGTCAAACAAATAATTAATGGATAAATCGATTAATAAATGAGTGAGTTAATGAATGAATAAATACATGATTCTTACATCTTACGGGTAGTTGGAGTAGGTCATTTTCTTTGACCTTGAGGCTTGATAGTTTGATGAACTAGGATGGATGGAAGAATATGACCCCTTATCTGATGTTGAAGCCTGGCAGGTGCCAGTTCTTTCTCCTGACATTTCCTCTGAGTAGAACCACCAGGAGCTGGTGCAGGGGGGCTCCCTTGCCTCCTGGTAGTGTCTGAGTTTTCACCTGACAGAAAGAGGGTAGAGGAGAAGCAGGGGCAGTGAAATCTTCTGCCACCTCAGACCTTTCCCATTCAGGCCCATTCCCATTTGTGTCAAGCCACAAGGCTGATCGTATGAGGGTGGTAAAGAACCACAGTGGCATGATTTATGAGGTTGCTAGAGAGTTCACAAAATATCTCCTCCACTGCTGCTGAAAATCCTACCATTTGGAGGGCATTAATAATTCCTTTCCATCTCGAAGGACGGGCATTCTAGGGGTCTTAATGATAGTACATAGAAACCTGGGAGAATGTGCATCTTTAGCCCTCTTAGTGTGGATCTGCTGTCCCCTGGGTTGGAAGAACCACAGCAAGAGGTGCTAGGGACCATCTCTGCTGCCTTCCTCCCTAACACTGCAGAGCATCAGGCCCTTCCCTCCCGGGAGCTTGGGTATGAGTCACATCGGATGTTGAAACATCCATGCCCGGCTGGGCACCCGCAGCTCAGTGGTTAGGGCACCAGCCACATGCATGGGTGCAGTGGGTGCCTGTAGTCCCAGCTACTCAGGAGGCTGAGGCAAGAGAATTGCTTGAGCCCAGGAGTTTGAAGTTACTGTGGGCTAGGACGCTATGGCACTCTACAGAGGGTGACAAAGTGAGATTCTGTCTTAATAAAAAAAAAAAAAAAGAAGGCGCCTGTGGCTCAA
Organism: Arctocebus calabarensis; assembly: GCA_963573935.1. Classification (NCBI taxonomy): domain Eukaryota; kingdom Metazoa; phylum Chordata; class Mammalia; order Primates; family Lorisidae; genus Arctocebus; species Arctocebus calabarensis. The sequence continues at coordinate 4,872 of CAUYON010137563.1, read as the reverse complement.
AGGAGTAGGGTGCCAGCCCCATATGCCAGAGGTGGCGGGTTCAAACCCAGCCCTGGCCAAAACTGCAAAAAAAAAGAAAAAAAGAAAGAAAGAAACATCCCTGCCCCACGTATCCTCTGGGCTCTGTCCCTGCCTTCCCCGCCTCACCCATAGCTCTCTGCTTTGGACAAACCAACCTTAGGTTTGTCCAGATGTGCGGATGTGTCTCTCTCACTCCACTCCCCTGGCTCTCTTCTCCTGCCCCCAGCCTGGTAGGTCAGCCTTGGATGTTTGATTTGGGACCTTGGACATTTGATTCGGGATGAGCCAGTTAACTTGTCTGAATAGTTTCTTCAATGTCAAAACTGCAAGGTTAACATTGACCCCATCAACCTCGTTCACAAGGTGGTTGTGCGAAGTAAGGAGTGATCCTGAGTATGAAAATGTTGGAAAATTTCAAAGTGCTGCACAAATGTAGGCCTACCATAAGACCCATCCCAAAGGACCAGAAAACACAGGCACTCATATACATTTTTATTTGTTTTTTTTGAGAGAGAACCTCACCGTGTCACCCTCAGTAGAGTGCCATGGCATCATAGCTCACAGCAACCTCAAACTCTTGGACTCAGCGATCCTCTTGCTTCAGCCTCCTGTGTAGCTGGGACTACAAGTGCCTGCCACAGCCCTTGGCTATTTTTACAGAGATGGGGCCTCAAACTCCTGAGTTCAAGCAATCCATCCATCTCGGCCTCCCAGAGTGCTAGGATTATAGGTGGGAGCCACTGCACCTGGCCTAAACTTGGATTTTTAACAACCATTTGAGAAGGAATTTGATTCATGGGATTGCTAAGTATATGTAAAAGTGTGGGCTGCAGGTGAGTTACATCACTTTCTCCTACTGCAGGTGTGTTAAAAGGGAGAGGTCAAGGAATGTTCTTTGGTACTTTTCCCAGGACCAATTTCATCATGAAAGTCTAACAATAGTCTTCCAGACATTGATGGATAAATCCACACTGGACTTCTTTCTTCCAGAGTAAGAGTCTTTGAGGAAAAAAAAAACAAAAACAAATAAGAGCTTTTTTCCTTCTCTCTTTTTTCCCACCTTCGACTTGGACACCTGATGAACAAGAGGAGCTGAAAAGAGCAACAGCAAAAGCCAGAACCCCCTGAGCCCTGCAGCTCTGTCTTTGGAATCCCAGGTCCTTACAAATTTCCTTCCTATTCTAGGAGAAAGTCTGATTCCAAAGCCCCTTATTAGAATCCTTTTAACAGATGAGGAAATTGAGCTCACAGGCCAGGTAGTTGCCTCTTGTGCAAATACATAAGCCATTAGTGGGAGGTTTAAGGCCTGACTTTCTCTTCAGTGGCCCATGGCAAACGCTTAACATCACTTAACAAATTATTTTCTAAGACCGTTGTGTCTCCTTTTATTTATAATTTACAAATATCCAAAATTTCCAAAATGTCATTCCCCCCACCTTTATCCCCAAGCACCCAGTTCTCCCAAGAGCAACCAGATGTGTCAGTTTCTTGTATATTCTTTCAGAGATATTTTATTTATATGTAAGCAACTTTTTCTTTTGCCTTTTGTGATTTTTCTTTTTTTGTACACAATTGGTATATTCGCTGATGCTCACCTGGCTTCTCTTAGCAATGTATTTTGTAGGATTTTTCATTTGAGAACTTAAAGACCTTCCTCTTCCTTTTTCTGGCTGTGTGGTATTCAATGTATTGATGGAGCTATGGGTGATTTCTAGTCTTGAGCTATTTAAACAAAGCTGCACTGAATAACTGCATATTTGGTAGAGGAGTGTATGTGCAAGTACCTTCCTAGCAGCAGGACTGCTGGGTTGCAAGGGTGCATGCTTTTGAAATTGGATGGATATTGCCAAATTGTCCTCCAAGGTGGTTTTACCAAGTGACTTCACACGGCAGTGCCAGGAGTGCTTTCTCATCAACACAGTACACTTTCAAACTTCGCGATCCCTCTGTCCTAACCATGCACTTTAGGCAGACTAGGCTCATTTCCCATTTTATACCCAATATAACCCCCTAGCTAGTTTAAAACCAGATGTTGCTGTTCTGGCAACTGTTGAAATACAAACTTTCAGGAAAAACAAAAATAAACCCTTCCTATGCAAATGGCCTTTATATTTTTAGGGTATGATTTATTCCTTATTTAACCAATTCCTTCTTCCCCAGGACGACATGGCTCTGGGTAGGGAACAGCGCCACCGTGGTGTCCCAGCACCCTGCACATACTCACACAAGCAAAGGCTAGAATCACATCTTATCTGCATTTTGGCAGAAGATCATGTGACTAGCAGAACACAGAGGCAGGGAGACTTGAGATGCTGAGGCCACCTCCCACTCCTTTCCTGTGTCCCCTGGAAGACTGGCAGGACCAAGTAAGGGTTTGCTGCCCCACACACCTTGCCGTAACAAGGCACCCACAACTTTCATTGCAGTCACGTGGCCCCTGGCATTTGGGTGTCATCTTTTTGTGTGTGAGGGACCAGACTATTGTGGAGCTGGCCCCTGGGGCTCAGTCCTCTTTGTGCTACGTGGGTGATAAACTGCCTGAATCCAAAAGTGACTCATTGTACCTTTGCTTGTTGAATGAAGCAGACCTTAGTCTTGGCTTTGCCTTGTGTTTTATGTGTGAGCTTTACACTCTGAAGTCACGTTAAATTGTTATTTTCTCATTTATTACCAAATACTTATATCACATGTCCCATAGGCCAGGGTCTTTACCTCTAATAGTTGCAACAACCCTATGAAGCAGGTGCTATATTGTTTCCATTTCAGAAATGAGGAAACTAAAGCCCAGAGCAGTTAAGAAAGTTGCCCAAGATTCTGCAGTAAGTGGCAGAAGTCCCTTACTTCTGCCCAGACAGGCTGCACTGGAGTCAATGTTCAAACCACTGTATTTTACTGCCTTGTGTTAACGGCTCCTACCTTTAGGGCACCTTTTCTCAGATTGTGGTCTACACAGCACATCAGAATTGCCTGGATTACTCATTTGAAATGCGATTTTCTGTGCTGTATTCAAACCTATGCTATGAGAATCATTGGTGAGTCCAGAAATTTCTAGAGACATATAGGTGGGTGAGACTTCCAGCTTGCAGCAATGAGGCACCTGGGGGATGACAGCCGGAAGACTGGGTCCCTGGAGACCCAGGGAGTCACCACCATTCTTGTATTTTTAGAGACAAATTTATTTCTACTTGGTTAAATGACTGCACGTGGGTTCTCCTTTCCTAAAGCTGATTGTAATCCTAATGAATGGAGAGAATCCTTTTACATAGGAGAGATATATTTGCTGATAATTTGAGTTTAGGGGAGCAGCACGGTAGAATAGAAATAATTATAAGCCACATACGTGATTTAACATTTTCTAATAGTCACATTTTATTTTATTTTGAAACAGAGTCTCATTATGTCTCCCTCGGTAGAGTGCATCACAGCTCACGGCAACTTCAAACTCTTAGTCTCAAGCGATCCTCTTGCCTCAGCCTCCCAAGCAGCTGGGGTTACAGGCGCCTGCCACAATGCCCAGCTATTTTTTTGTTGTTGTCGTTGTTTAGCTGGCCTGGGCCAGGTTCGAACCCGCCAGCCCAGGTGCATGTGACCAGCACACTAGCTGCTGAGCTACAGGTGCTACACCTAATAGCCACATTTTAAAAAGATACAAAGATATAGGAGACATTAATTTTGATATATAGGCAGTCCCTGGGTTAAAGACGACTGACTTACAGCATTCTGTACTTGTGAACAGGCTCCTGGTAAGGATAATCTGTAATTAAATAATCAAATTAGTAATTCAGGAACTAGTTTCTTCCACATATATAGACGAGACCGCACGGCGTGAGCGGGTGGCTGGCGCAGCATCTTAATCCTCGAGTCTGGTCTCGTTGTTTACATGCTCCTTTTGCTCAGTGTCCTTTTCATCTTCATTTTTTAATTCAATTTCATGAGTCTGTGTTTCCCTTCATGGCCATATTTCCAAGGGGAAAGTCCATCGCAAATCCAGATAAGTCTGCAACCAATGAAGAAAAAGGTGATCACGTTGGAAATGAAAGTAGAAATAATTAAGCTTTCTTGGAAAGCATTAGGCTTCAGGCCATGGACAATGGGAACAATTACAAAGGATAAAGTGACAAGAATGGAGCCTGTGAGAGCAGCGCTCCCGTGAACCCACCAGTCATTACTACGCAAAGCGGTGGATTAATTACTGAAATGGAAAGGTTACTACTGATGTGGTTAGAAGATCAGAATAAGCACAACATTCCCATTAGCCTAGAATTGAGACAACGTTAGCTGAGTGTTAACCTCTACTATTCTTTTTTGAATTTCTCCTATCTCCTGTGTAAACTTTTTGTATGAGTTTGTTTTTGTATACTCTATTTGAATTGAAAGAGCACAAAAGTTTCTGTAACTTATTACAGTAAAGGGATATTATGGCTATTATTACAGCATTAAACTGTGTTATTACCACATGTGAGCCATTAGAGTATTGTTATTATTGTTACTACTGCATATGTGCTGTGCATCGGGGATCTAAGTTACACACAAATCCGACCTATCATCATTCTTAGGATCGTATCTCATCCACAATTCAGAGAACCACCTGTATTTTATTAAACTAAATATACCCAAACCATTATCATTGGACCATGGCAATATACTAATCATCTGTGGTATTTTCTACATTCCTTTTTTTTTTTTTTTTTTTGAGACAGAGCCTCAAGCTGTCACCCTGGATAGAGTGCTGTGACATCACAGCTCACAGCAACCTCCAATTCCTGGGCTCAAGCGAGTCTCTTGCCTCCACCTCCCAAGTAGCTGGGATTACAGGTGCCCGCCACAACGCCCGGCCATTTTTTGGTTGCA
>CAUYON010137562.1:0-25270 GCA_963573935.1 Arctocebus calabarensis | reverse complement strand
GGCGAATTGCAAAACAGAAAAATAGCGGGGCGTTCTGGTAGGCACCTGTAGTCCCAGCTACTCGGGAGGCTGAGGCAAGAGAATTGCCTAAGCCCAGGAGTTGGAGGTTGCTGTGAGCTGTGTGATGCCACAGCACTCTACTGAGGGTGAGAAAGTGAGACTCTATCTCTACAAAAGAAAAAAAAAGTGCATCACTTATATTAAAATCTTATTTACATGCACTTGTATTTTAATATATAGCATGCCTGTGATAAGTCAAAACAGTTTAGAAATAGTCTCTCATAAAAAAAAAAAACAAGATTTAAAATCAGTATGTGAATTTCTAGCTTAAATTCAAGATACATGGTCTCAATGGATAATAGCTGTTGAGCAGTGGTTAAAGTCTCTTGATTTGATACTTAACAGAAAATGCATATATATATATAAAATTCTGCTAAGATTTCAGTAGGTTCTCTAGATGAGCAATCTTCAGCCGTGAGCAAAGTATCATATACACAAGGCAATTGCTGTATATGTGACTACTCCACTCCTGTACCTGTAGTCCATCCTTGGCTGGGTTATGGCTGGTGTTCTCAGAACCATTACCTCAAACTGACTGCTCAGCAGTAAACTTCAGTGTAGACTATAAAACCTAACACAGATACCTATAGTTTTTTTTAACTCTGAGCTATTTAGACTCTGTTATAACATGCAGGCTTCAAAGTAGCATCTAGTAATCTACTGTCAATTTTCTACCCACCATGTATGGCAATAGCTCATTTTTGTCCAGTTTTCATGCATATTCGGATACACAAACATGAGTTTTCTTCCAAAACCTCACTTTAACTTCCTTCCAAAGTCTTCTCCGTCTCTCCAAATTGAATTTATCATTGAACACACTTCATCATCTTCTTGGACAATATTGTTCAGAAGCATCTTGTCCTTTCCTCTGTGACTATATCTCTTTCTGAACTACTTTAAAACTTCTAAAGTAATCTTATTACCACATAGCACTAAGAAAGGTTCAGAGGCAGACAACATAGACATTTTATAAAAACCAACAAATTCCTACCTCAAAACTCCATTTATGCCTAGTTGGGAGATAGCCCATATACTTTAATACTTCTCTCAAACTCTTCAGGCAACGTGATGAGCACATGCAATCATGGACACTAGGGCCATTATAAAATTTTGTGCTGCAGACAACCAGTGTGATTACAGGAGGCTAACCAACAGGGAGTGTTCCCATTGTGAGGTGACAGAAGGGGCTCCTCTAGTCATTTGTCAACTAAAGGGATACTATAGATCAATGTTGGAAGGTTCCTTTAAGATTTACATTGTTGAATATTGTAGCTATTTCAGTAAACCTGCTTAAGCTTTTTGGCAAGTGACATTCTTGCTTTAAAATAAAAAGTTTCCCAATAAAAAGTTGATAAAATGCTAGTTCTGGCCTGTTCATTGCCAAGCAGGATAGTGTATTTTAGCTTCTGAGTTCACTTTTGTTTCATCTTAAATCATGTGTTATTCTTTTTTTTTGGATAAGTCTCAGTTGCCCAAAGTAGCATACTGTGGCATCCTATCTCACAGAAACCTCAAACTCGCGGGCTTAAGCAATCCTCTGTCTCAGCCTCCTGATGGCTGGGATGACAGGTGCCTGCCACAATACCCAGCTAGTTTTTCTATTTTTTAGTAGAGATGGGGTCTCACTTTGCTCAGACTGGTCTCGAACTCCTGAGCTCAGGCAATCCTCCAGCTTTGACTTCCCACAGCGTTCGGATTATATGTACGAGCCACCAGGACCAGCCATCCTAAAGCATGTTTAAAATTGTTTGAGAGAAAACAGTCTGCCCGATCTAAAAAGTTTCTCCAGTTTTATGTCTTAATTTAGTTTATATTTTTCAATGAAGACTTAAAGTATATTTCATGAGTAAACTTGTCCCCTTCTAATTTTTGTTTATAGCAAAGATCTTATGTACTGAATCACCAATTTGACATAGGAAAGCTCTAAAGTGAATGAAGTGCACAACTATCACTATGCAGTGTGTGTGCATAGTATATTAAGCAGTATCTATCTGCCAGAGAGGTGGAGCAATCTTTTTACATAACACTAAATTAAAAAAAATTAAAGATACACTTGTAAGATCATACTTCCATTTGTGAAATATGCACATTTTTTTGTTTCCTTATAGAGTCAACATCAAAATGTAATCTCCTCTGAAAAACGATCAATTTAAATGGAAATAAACTAAAAAAATTATTTAGCCCCCATAGTGACAGAGTAAACAACTCAAATGGCTTTTTTTAATTTTAGGAAGACTGTCTACTTTTCAGTAGTGACAGCACTGTTAACAGAGGTAGAAAGTAAACAAGGTAAAAAGTGAAAGGACGTACAGATGCACACAGATTATAATTTGACCAGAAATCACAGGACATGTGAAGCTATGTTTCCTCAAGCACAATTTTGTGTGTGTATTTTAAATAGACTAAAATATTTGGTGTGGGTGGGTAAAGGAAATCAGTATTCAACAATTTTAACTTGAAAACCAGCTGTAATAAAGCCTCAGCTCATTGTTTAATAAAAAGAACCACATCATACTTTTGACAATCAGAATGAAAACTTACAAAGAACACATTTAACATCTCCATCACAGTGCACAGAGGATGCAGCCACTGAGGACTACCAGAGGGAAACAAGAACAGAGTCTGCATCCATCATATTGCATTACAAAGTTAATGCCATATTAGAAAAATCTCACCTCACATGTTCGGAGTTTTAGCTGGTAAGCACCTTGGGAGTAGGAAGCTAAGAATTGAGAGCAACTTCTCAGTCTACATCAGAACACCCAATTCTTTCACCTGACATTGGCTGATTGATTTAATAATTTCAATACAATAGTTACCAAAAGAAATATAGTACCATTTTCTGGCTTCTTGGATAGGACAGACAGAGTAATGTAGTACAGGCCAGAGCATCAAAGGCCATCTTTTCTCTCACAGGAAATCCACAATCGCATTCAGTTTTCTTTTACTGTGAAAAATCTAAATTTCAGATTAAACTTAACCCCATAAGGACACATGAGGATGCATAATTAAATCCACATATAGGTTCAGAAGAATTTAGCTATCTAGTTGTCTCGTCTCTGTTCCATTAAATCACCAGTTACCTTTGCTGGATCACTGTTATTGTCATCACTACAACAGTACTTACAGCTATTATTTGTCATAAATGTCATGCTCTACCCACAGTAATATGTGATCAGAGAATGTATATCCCAGTAAGTATCAAAAATGTTGGCAGCTCGATTGCCACTAAGTTCAGCTGCCTCATGATGACACAAGGAAGTAAGGGTAAATCACAAGAACATCTAAACATGTCAGCTCTTCTTGGTGCCTGGGACTCACCTGGGTTTAGCAATGAAAGTCCTCCATCCAGAAACTCCCTCAGTCCTACGCACCCTAGGGCACTTAGCCACCCTTAGAGAACTACTCATTAGTCCCTAAATACTGGTAGAGGAAAGATAAGAATTTTCAAGAACATAAGGCTACCTCTAAGGGCATTAGCCCCCAAAATATTTTAGGTCACTTTGCTAATAGTTCCTCCAAGCTTGCTAAAAGGCTAGGAAGTCCACAAACAGCTTATTTAAAGGTCGTAACTTTGTCAGCCAATTAGTGAGTTTATGAAAATTCACTCTTAATCAGTTTCAGACAAATCTTATAAAGGTTTTACTGGCTTTGTCCAGTTATATAGTATTTTACTGTATCTTTTTGAGATTAATCCAGTTTTGAAGGTCTTTTCACATTCTTTTTTTTAGGTGAAAACATTCTATGCCAACTATTTCCCACATTCTTGCGTCACATATTGAAAAGAAGACTGCCAACTGAAGATATTTCCTGCAGATTACAAAGGCTCAGAATGTTACTTTTAACTGTGCTCCACCAGAAGGTCTGGCCTTGGGAAAAGATGGCAAAAAGAATATTCTCAGATATGAACATTTTTATTTTGCCTACAGTGCTGTAATCTGGTTTAACAACTACAGAACTACTTCCACCTTAATCTCATAGTTTTTCTTGCTTTATTCTTTTGTATAAAATGGTTAGTGTTATAGCTTCACTATCACTAATAACAAGATACAAATATTTATGATTTAACAGTCAGGGTCAAAAACCAAAAATGAAGTCTGAGGTAAAGCTGAGAAGATAACAATTTGGGTTCTGCATTTAGCCAAGAAATAGGGTTAAAAAAAAAACCCTCAATAACTCAAACTTCACGTATGTTACCTACTTGTTACATATGTGGTCATTATTTCTCACAATTTTAATTAATCTATGTGTATGTACATTAGTTACATAAATCAACAATGACCACATTCTTAGGGTGGTACGTACATACATTCACCAGAAAAGTACCCTACTGTTTCTCATCAATTTTTTTTTTCAGCTTAACAATCCAAGAATGTGAGTAATAACAATAGCAAATAGATATTTTCCTAGGGACTTACTGAAAAAAGGAAAATCTTATTGGAAAAACAGAGACTTCAGTACAATTTCTATTCCTATAGACAAATGCTGAGAACCAACTTTATGAAACAGCACTGTAAAGGGTAGAACTTAATATAGAACTAGAAAGAAATATGCCAAGTTACCTAGTGACTAACATTGTAAAATAGCCAAAAACTTTAAAGCCATAGGGAAAAAAAGGAGAACTGTTAATTATAAAATGGAAAATATATAATATGTTAAGTGTTTTTATAATTCTAAAACTTCATTCTTATCCTAAAATCAATATATTATACATCTAAGTGTTCAATAAATTATCATCTTTAATTAGAGAGAAGAAGGTAAATCCTTCTCCCTATCCTCCACCCAGAAGAGCACACTGTGAATTTGAGAAACTAAGGGCTCTTATTTTGGGGGAGGATAGGAGAATGTCACGTTCCTTGCAATGGGAATTTTTTTGCTCACAATGGATCTCATGGCAGTAAACCAATTGACAATGAAGTTAACTTAGGTTAATATGCTCTGGCCAGTTCTCCTATGGCTCAGGAATGGCCCAAGGAACCTTAGAAAATCCAATTTTGTTGAACACAGCTAAGAAAATCAGATCTGAGCTACCTTCAGGCTATAAAAAGATACAGGAAAACAAACAAACAAACAAAAAATAAAGGAAAACTTGACGCTGTGGTGGTACATCCCTGGGTAACTTAAGCAGTAACCTCACATTAAGGGACAAAGAATTGAGGGAACAATTTGATATTAATTTTTAAAATGGAAAGAAAAGTCAACCCTAAGTTAGTATATTCCAGAAATAGTTGAATATATAATAATTTAGGGAAGGGATATATGGAAGAGCTTCATTTGATGTTAATTGAATTCTACGGTTCTTAATTGTCAAGTTGCCTAAAATTGGCATACCAACTGAACTGCCAAATTAGGACTCTGGCAGAATTAAAAAAACAAAACAAAACAAAAACCTACTCTGATGGTCTGTCCATGAAAGGAAAATGTCTATAAGCAAATTAAGAACTTTTTACTGAGATCTGAGATATAAACAATGGAATCACTTAATACTGTTAAAATGACCTTAAGTTTTTCTATGAGTATGTGTTTGTGTGTGTGTATATATATATATATACAGATATATAAATTCATACATATGTTATACTTTGTTTCCTACTACAAAGATTGAGGCAGTTCTGCTATATATATAATTAGCTATAATATCCAAGATAAAACAGCTCCTACTCAAGAAATTATATGAACACAGGAGACATGTTCTTATCAGAAAGGTTATCATGAAGCTATTCAGTATAGCTCATATTTCCTGGTTGTAAGGCTCAAAACAGGAATTTTACTCCAAGAAGTAATTTGTCCCTCAATTCCCACATACAAAACCTAAACAAAGAAAATATGAATTAAAACTTGAAAAGGAAAATATAAAAGGAACTACCTTCTAACTACCTCTGGAGACCACATAATACGATCACTGTTCCTGATTATACTAAATACATACTGTAACAATCCAATATGCCCCAAGATGGAAACAAGGCTGGTATAGGGAAAACACTGGCTGCAATTGCCAGAAAAGTTAGCAATCTTAAATGTAAATTAAAATAGAATCCGATACTTTATGTCAGTTGCCAGTCACAAAGACATTACCTAAAAAGAATTTCTGAGCCATTTTTAGGGTCTAAGTGATTGACCAATTTGAACACAATCTTTATGGTGAAGAAATCAGGACTCGGTATGAAAAGCACCCTCCATTTTTTGGTTTGTAATGGCATAGAAGAGAAACATTCTGATATATGCAGATAAAATATGGCTGACAGAACGAAAGGCAACCAGAAAGTACCAGCTGTATACATGTTGTCAGGAGAAAAGAGGGAAGAATAAAACTGAAGTTGATGAATAGAATCAAACTGTTGGTATGTCTAAACATCAATGCCCTAGAGTAAGAGAAAACATCACTTGTTGTTCATGTCCACAGATTGCTTAGTTATCACATACTTGTGGGGTAAAAGGGGTTGGCATGGAGATGAGACAAACTGAGAAATTGGAATGTTCACCTTTTAAAGCAAAGACTACATGAAGACAGACTTTAAGTACAGTGGTGACTGTCTTCTGTTACTTTATACGCCAACCTCTTCTACTCTCACACTAGGAGGGTGCCTAATATTGAATCAATACTCAAGGCTTTTAGTAATCAAAAAGAAAAGAAGGATCTTAAGGATATATAATGGGCAGCTTCAGGAAGAGATAGAGAAACCAATTGGGTATATATTCTCTTTTATTTGATTCCAACTAGCAAGACACTAGGCTGATTGTTTTTCACCTTCGGAGTCTTAGTCTTGAAACTGACAATAAAGGCACAAATAAAGTGAATAAAAATAACTTTTAACAAAGGGGAAAATCTGATAGTGTTTAAAAAACAGATGAATTAAGCAAACTTGAATATACTTTAAGGTGAAAATTATAACTAAATAATAATCAGAATACGAATATTTAGCTTTCAAGAAAAATTAGGCAGATTTTCTTCTGGCAAAGTGTCAGGCCTTGAGAAAGAAAAGTAACCTCAAGACCAAGCAGTTTGATGGTTAGGACCATATCCTAAATCATCTTTTCATTATTCAACATTTATCACAGTGGCTGGGAAAACAACAATATCAACGAATGTTTCTTGACTGAATGTATATCATAATGTATTATCAGTATATAATGGGTATAGTTCAAACCTAATCAGGAAGGCTTCTTTAAAATAGAATGAAAAGAGCACAATCAGTGGTATTCTAGAACACTGGTCTAAATCCAGTTACATTTTCTAATCTTAACCAGTGATTATAAAGGCTTTCAAAACTTTTTTTTTTTTTAGAAACTAATGGAACTCTTATTTTTTCTCCAGAAGAAATCTCATGAAGAACTCCAATACAGAATAAAAAATAAAGCTGACACTGGTTAGATCAAAGACAGTGGAAACTTCACCAGCCTCCAAACCCCTAAGCTAGCCCCAAGGTATCTCTGTAGAACCCACCAGGAAACCCACTACTCATCCTAGAAATGTAAGAGAAAACACAGTCATTAAGTTCTCAGGTTGTTTGGGAAAACTGCCAGTGGAGGATAAATTCTCAATAATGCTGTTAGTTTAAGAAAAACAAAATTCAACAAAGAGGAGACCCTACCATTTAAAAGAAAGAAAAAAAAACCCACACACTTAGAACGGGGGAAATGGGATCAATAAAAAATTAGAACACAGTAGTTAAAATGCAAAAATCAATGTCTCATTAAAAAGCATTAAAAATATTCACACAAACATAATTACCACCAGAGTCAACCACTCAACAAGTACAACTGCTCAATACAACACGTATTTCCGAAGAGTCTCAGTTTCTTATTTTACAGAAAAATCACATCAGAATTGTAGAGACATGCTCCACTTACTATTTAAATGTCATAGTAGGTACTGCTTCATTTAACATATCAATGCAAGAGTAACTGCCAGAACCTTCTGCCACATGGGAAGTTGTTCTCAACCCTCAGAACATCATTCCCTAACATCACTAGAAGTTCTCAAGTAAGTGAAAACTTCCAAAGGGCAAAGGCTCTCTACTTATTATCTCCAGCAAGCCAGTGGTAATAACTGGGACATTTACTCTAACCACAGGGTGGGAACCAGAAGTCATAGTGGCAGCAGGAAGTCTGGAAACAAGCAGCAGATCCCTACAATGGTGAGAGTTTGTACAAGAAAGGGTTGTTAAATTAGGTGGTATTGACCTTGTGCAAATGAGAAACTTTTTCAGCAAAAGTTTGAGGAGAAAGATACATTAGTGAGAATGATACAAAGCAGACTATCACAATATAAGGCCACCTTCAATGTATTATAAACCGTAGAACCATTCTGATCTTTAAGTTGGGATTTGTGTAGAGGTTTCAATATAAAGCATTAATACCTACACATGAGTTTCCTTTAGTATATGATGCTGTTCTCTTCTCTAGGAATACTTATCTCCCCTGGCTCTTCACACGGCTTGCTTCTTCAATGAATGACAGGTTTTAGTTCCAGCATCACTTCCTTAGAAGTCTTCCTTAATGTCCTACCTGAAGCATCCCATCTGTTCAATTTTCTAGCATAGTACCCTGTTTATCTCCTTCATAGACAACTAAGATGATTAAGGGTTAATGTAACTGCTGTTTCAGCAAAGGCAGGAACTGTAGCTGTCTTGTTCACCTTTACCCAAAGTTCCTGGCACATAACAGGTGAACAATAAATATTTGTTGAATGAATAAAAAATTACAATACCAAATTTACACATACATATACACACAAATATAAGAAAGTGGGGAATATCCAATAGAAAACAACCAAATGCTGAAAGTATTGAGATAAGACTTATAGATACAGGTGAATATGATATCCAAGAATAAGTACCAAAGATATCTATCTTCAAAAATATGAAAATTTATGGAAAGAGAATCAGGGATAGTCATTTTCCATTTCTACTGAGATGGAGACAAGAAATGTTTAAACCTCAATGAGTCCACATTAGACATAATAATTATTTGCTACACAAAGGACTACCAACACGGCTTCTGGAATCTCCTCATACTATACAGCATAAAATATGGTCAACCACATTATCTAGGATTAGTTAAGAATAGCTCAGGCTGCAGGTAATTATAAACTAAAAAATTGCTAAAATGGCTTTTCCTCAAATTTTTAAAATTATGAATTCATCATTATATAGCCTAACATTCAATTTATAAATTGAATACTACATACTTTAAAAACAGATGACCCTTATCTGCTGATCATACCTCAGCATTACTTTTCTAAATATTTTGCAGAAATAGTTCCATTTACAAAAGGTCCATTTCATAATACAATCTGGTAACTAAATCAAACTACTCAAATCAAAGAGCAGAAGGTCTGCTGTTGAAATACCTTTTAAAAAGGGATATTTATAGATTAGCTTTAAAAAAAAAGGATAAATATACTGAAGAAATTCTAGCATATCCCTGAAAATAAACGTACTACCCACCTGTGTATTTTTTATGAGGTGGAAAAATATATCAACAGACTGCTAGGTTATATAAGTCCAGTACTGCCTGTTGAAACTTGGTGTAAAACAAAAGGTCTTATTCTATATGAATTTGCACTGGTACCAGCAGTATCAGTGCAATTATTATTGGTGGTGATGTCATCCTACACTGTTTTGGTATCAAGACCAATGTGAGAATGGAGACAAGAAGCTTGGAAAGATTTTCAATATGGTTTCCTTATAATAACATTTAGTAGTAAATTAAAAAAACACAAAGAATGACTGTTTAAGCCCCACTGAACACATTAAGGTCAAGAATTTCAAAGATTAATCCACTTTTAATCCCCCAAGAGTTTATTTTTTGGTAAAAGGCAGAAAAATTAGTTTTTCTACAAGGAAAATTTGCTTCTAAATGATAATTTGAAAATCTTGATATATATTATATATTAAAAAAGACACACAAAAATAACGGAGAAGTTGAAACAACAGATCAGGTACTATAACTTTATAAAGGCTTGCGTAGATTGAGAAGCAGCACACACATACATACACACACACACACACACACACACACCCCTCATTTATGCAAACTAAAAATGTATATAAACAGCACAATACTGTGATACTGGATCATGATACATTACCTGTACACATAGCTACTACTGTTATTAATAAACCTTTGGGACACTCAGTTGTATGCCCAACAAGACATCATTAAGTCTTTAAAATCTTCTCCTCCTCCTTTATGGGAGGGCATTTCTAGACACTAATTTTCCCATCTAATATTCAAATATAGGAAACAGATTCCACAAGGTGCTTTAATTGATGAGACCTCAAGTGCTGTTTTCTCTCTTGAATTTTTGGATAGTAAATAGTCCATGGGGACCACACACAAATACTATGACAGAAGAGCTGTTACATTAAGTCTTTCAATGGGATATGATTGGTGACGAAGCTTTATGACATGCTTGAGCAACGCACTGAAGGGGATCCCATCTGAGTTAATACTTTGTCCAACCACTGTAGCGGTCCATTCAGATGAAGTTCAATCCAGCAAGGTGTACTTGTTACTGTCTGCCTTCTGTTTAAAAGAATATAAGAAAATGATTATGAAATCAAAACATGTATTCACTAAAAATCTAATTTCTTTGAAATAATTATTAAATATGGATACCTGATTATCATTTGAAAAATAGTTGATCCTCAAAGCATGACTTTTGTTTTTTCAGTTTAAAAGGTCTACAAAAGTATTCATTTACCATCAAATTACAATTAGTAAGGTAACTTTATTATTTACCACTATCCAAAATTGGGATACCTCTGAGAGACAATGTAGGCACTATTAATAATCAGGCCAGAAAAAAAGATGTCAACTAGGACTGTCCAAAGCAAACTGAGACATACAGTCACCCTACTTATTAATTAAATCAACCACAGAATAGTTGATACTCAAATATCAAACTAAGTTTAAAAGGGTACAGGGTTCAAATTTAAAAGTAGATCAGAACAAAACCCCCCTCCCTAGATTGCAGAAAGGCAGTAGGTTTAAGAAGACTGCCACTACATTTATTTAGGCACAGCTGTACCTGAAACATGGTCTACCCCCCTACCTTGTTCATTCACTTTTGATCCACTTAACTCAGACATATTTCTCCATTAAAAATAAATTCTTTGTACATGTAAATTACTTGTTTACTGTATTTCCTAATTTTTTTTCTTTTTTTGGCCAGGGCCGGGTTTGAACCCACCACCTCTAGCATATAGGGCCGGTGCCCTATTCCTTTGAGCGACAGGCACTGTCCTGTATTTCCTAATTTTTATGTTGACAATCAAGTCAAACATTTCCTTATGTTGGCATTAAAAAAAATGAAAAATAGCTTTAGAAATCTAACAATTAGGTCTACTTCCTCAGCTTCAGCAGTACTGCAGACAAATATTCTTGGTAGCTACCCACAGGTCACAGTTATGTAAGTTATGTAGGTTTTTGACACTTTGAGTTATAAGTGTTATAAAAAAACTACATGATTATCCAAAGTATGTGACTACAAATATCTACAAAAACATACCAGCTTGGTGCCTGTAGCTCAGCAACCAGGGTGCCAGCCACACACATTGGGGCTGGTGGGTTCAAACTCAGCCCAGCCTGTCAAACAAAAATGACAACTGCAGCAAAAAAAAAGCTGAGCATTGTGGCAGGCGCCGGTAGTCCCAGCTACTTGGGAGGTTGAGGCAAGAGAATCACTTAAGCCCAAGGGTTTGAGGTTGCTGTGAGCTGTGACACCATGGCACTCTACCTCAAAAAAAAGAACATACCGTGTATTACTGCTTCTTACAAATATGGATTTTAATTTATCTCTGAGTTAAAGAACAGCAGGGTCCACAGTGAATGAAGATGGGCAGTATCTCTTTTATCAATTAAAAAAACAAAACTATCCTTAGCAGAAGACCTACATATAGATATACAGAGGGTGTCAAAATATTGTATATACACTTTAAGAAAGGAAAAAAACTGTATTAAAATTGTAGCACTCAAAATATACCAATAACAAAAAAGATGAATACTCAAGAAACATTTGACTTCTCTAATTATAGGAGTGTTGCAAGTGATTTCCATCAGTGTCCAGACACTTCTGATTACGGCAAACTACTCCTTAAGCAATGCTGAGAAGCCTCGTAGATCTTCCTTTGCGCACATCACACACAGTACCATGTGTCTCAAACTTATCATGAATGCAAGCAATTGTTAGGTGTGTTGACAGTTATGTTGCACACTCATGCCTCCATTATCATAGTTCCACACCATTCTGAAATTTCAAATACCACTTCAAAATGGTCTTGCATTCCTCAAAAGACAGCTGTGCTTCTGCTATTTTCTGTTGAATTCATTTGATTAACACCATCTTTTTTTTTTTTTTTGTAGAGTCTCACTTTATTGCCCTTGGTATAGTGCCATGGCATCACATAGCTCACAACAACCTCCAACTTCTGGGCTTAGGCGATTCTCTTGCCTCAACCTCCCAAGTAGCTGGGGCTACAGGCGCCCGCCACAACACCTGGCATTTTTCTGTTGTTGCAGTTTGGCCTGGGCTGGGTTTGAACCCACAACCCTCGGTATACGGGGCCCGCTGAGCCACAGGCACTGCCCAACACCATCTTTTGAGTAAATGTCATACTATATACATTGCTACCGTAATTCAATGTAACTTCGAAAACAGATACATAAAATTTCTTACAATGAGTATACACTTTTTTTGGCACTCTCTCTATATAGAATTTTCCCTGTCCTATGTAGTTCAATCTTAATTTCTATCATATTCTGCCTTATTCTAACCTTTTGAAGGAAAAGAAAAAGTCTGACCTGAAAACTTACTGGCTGTTACTGCTGAATTTGATTTTACTATCAACTCAGACTGAGTGAAGTCCAAAGTTTTGAAAAAAATGCATCTAGCAATCTTTAAAGATATTACATTTAAAAAGGGTACTGATCAAAAGAGAGCCACAGCAAAATCACAAAATGAATTATTCTACCAATACCAATGTAAATCAGACAAAATAGATGACAAGTCTTCATCCTAGGATATATAAATATATAAAAGTCTTACTCAACAAGCAGACCTCAAATCTTACCATCTCAGTAGTCAGATGTCTCACATGACTTATTTAACATAGATAATCAAGTCCAAATCAAATCAAATAAATTCTGAAGGGATAAAATTGCTAAATGAAGCAGGAATACAATTACTATACTATATCAGTGTTTCCTAAGCAGGCATACAGAGCGAGTAAATAAGCAGAGTTGAAGACTATTTTACTTAAGTTCTATCCTTTAATATGGTGAAGAAGTCTTTCCTTTCTTTGATATGGAATCCAATTGATTATTTAATTTAGTAATGACCTAGTATGTGTTATCCACTGATGACAAGTTAGTTTTTGTAAAACAGTTATGTAATTGTTACTACTATCCTTAGAGAAGAGGTAAGAATTAAGAACTGTCTTCCAGTTCCAACTCAACTACTTACCACGTATCCCTCAAGTTATTAAGTTTTTCTAAGCCTATTTGCAATTATGTATTGGTTTGAATCATTTGTTACCTACAAGGATTGCAATTTCATATATTTAAACCTTACAGAGAAAAGAGTAACAATAGAAACATTAATTCTTAAATATTACATTTAGAACATAGCACAGTACCTGGGCATATGAGCAAGTACCCCTTCTACCCTGAATAAAGTTCCACTGCTTCACCTATATTCAACTCATCTCAACTTACTTGTTCAGCTTCATTTTTCTCTACTTTCTACATTCCACATAAACTGCTACTCTATGGTCAGGATTACCACTTTCCACCCTGCCCACGCCCATCTATGATTACTAAAATCCTACTGATCTTTTAGACCAGATCATGTGCCGTCTATTATGAAAACATCTCTCCTTCCATGAAGTGACATAAATGGTCAAATGTATCTCTTCATTGTGGTAAATATGTGCCTGTAAATGTTTTAATCACATCTTCTATAAAGTTTTAAATCTACAAGCCTCCAACTTTCTTACATTATTTTACATAAAGATCTGCTGATCCATTACCTCAATATGTATAGATAAAAGTGAATCCCACAAGATGCAAAAAGTAAAACAGAATGTAATTATATTGTGAAAATACAAGAATGGAACATGTATGTCATACCGGTATTCTGCTCCCCACCCTTTCACAAAACTCATTCTTATGGTGCACATTCTAGTTAGTTGATACACAGCTTCAAAACCCTGATTAACAGACTGAGCCAGAAGAGCAGCAAATTCCTGGTTGTTGAAGATCTTCAGATTACAACCTATGATTGAAAAAAGTAAAAGAAACTGTATAAAAAGAGTATCATTAAAAATGATTGTAAAAGAGCTACAGGTTTTAGAATATGAGTATGCAATCATCTCCTAACTTCTAAAATTAGCAACAAAAAATTAAGCAATTTGATGTGATAGGTTTATTGAATCCATACCTGGTGGAATTTTACACACTGTTGCAGGGTGCCAGCCATATCTCTGATTACAATTGGGACTCTGAACAAAGATTGCACTATCACTTAGGCACTCAGCAAATACTTCCCCACCTATGTAATATAAGCGCACTCCTCTTCCTAAAACAAATACATACAGGATTAGTTTATAACATTTACTACTTTGGCGAGACTTTGGAAGTCTTAGAGGAATTGTAAAATGATATAAAGCATTTCCATGACCTTTTACATAGCTTTTACATATGTTTTTCTGAAGTCTAACTTCAGAAAATGTGTATCATTTTGTTTTTCCAAGTGTATTTTTTAACAATTTTATTGTTTTTTAAAAATAATACATGCTTATCAAAAAAATATTTAAACAACGAAGCATAATATATGAATATTGACAGTAAAATAGTTTCATACAAATTATACATTATTTTAAAATAAGTAAAGAAATTAAATTAATTCTGAAGGGATTAACTAATGTTTAAATAAGTATATCTTCATTATAACAGTCTAGAAAAAAAAAATCAAGAGGTTTAGAGGTTTAAAAACTACGCTATTGAGGACCTTAGTGCTACAACTGTAAGGAAATGAATTCTGCCACAACTATGTGAGCTTAAAAGAGGACCTCAAATTCAAGATGACAATGCAGCCCAGCTAATACTTCCATTTTAGCTGTGTTAGGGACGTATGACCCACAGAAATTAAGAGATAATAAATTTGTTTTGTTCTAGCCACTGAGTGTGTAGTAATTTGTTACACAGCAAAAGAAAACTACTAAAACGACAAACAAGGCTGATTTAATAGATAAATGTAGAACCTGATACCTTTGTTCTGTAATTATGCAATACTGTAAATCAATCAATTATGCACCTGGTCATTAGAACTAACTTCCATATGAAACTAAAGTAAGTCACTCTGATAGTCGACATTATTTCTCAGAGTTGGTAATGGGTAGTAACAATTAAAAAAAAAGAAAAGAAAAAAGGAAACAGAAACAACTCTTTGAAGAAATTACTTTAAGGGGATGATGACAATTATTAGTAGCTATCAAACCTTTTTCACCTCATTGTTAAAAAAGAAATACTGAAGATCCCAAAGAGTTTTCCTTCATAAAGGTTACCTTATGAAAATTTACAATATTAGATATAAAAACTGAGATTTAAAAAAGTATTAATTCATTTAAAAATCAAAATAAACCCATTACATATTTATATAAATAAACATTTATGTAAACAACTGTTATTTCCAAAATAAAAAAATTACTCAGAAGAGTGGCAATGTTTCACATTTTTGTAAATCTTCTTAATGTCTGGCCTAACAGAAAGAGCTGCATTCTCAAATCAGATCTACATTTCATCTTTTGCAAAAATCACATGCCATGTAGCCTCTGGAATACTCCGCTCTACACTTATGAGAGAACGAGAGTTAAAATGACAAACAGCATCTTAGCACCATTATGAAAAAAGCTTAGACCTCATGAACTTGCTAAAAGATCTGAAACTACTCTGAATCATATTTTGAACTATATTAAATAGTAGTTCTTGTTCTGATATCTCAATTCAGATTAATAAAGGGAAGATTTACTATATGAACTCACTAGAGGGAGAAAAACCCCAAAAGATATAAACAAACTGGCAAAAAAACAAACAAAAAAAAATCAATGATTTATAAAAATTATAACCCCCAAATGTGAACACAGCAATTTTATAAGTCATACAGACTCAACAAATTCAAATTATTTCAATACATATTTATGGGAAGGTCTTTCTAGTATCAAGGGTGCCAAATAAAAGTCGAAGAGTCTATAGACTGAAAAATGATCAGAATCTATTAGAAGCAATAGACCTGTGGGCTTATATGTGACTACACGTACCCAACAGAAAGAATGCTGGCTTTTCTGCACACCAGCTCTCGCATACTACATTAATGCCCACGATATGAATATATGGCATTATGGCATTGATTTTCACACAAGGAAAATAAAACATACCTATATGTCTTCTTGTCATTTCTACTGTGGCATTTCGGTTAACGTTGGACAGTAAACCTAAGCAAAACCTCTCTGAATTTGATGGATCTGTAAAGCCATCTACAGTGAGTGAGGGCTGTGACGCATGGAAGGTTTCTCCAACCCTCTGGTTTAATTCATAATACGCTATTGAACACCAAAATGCAGGTTCTGAGTAAGTTACTGGCTGCAAATCTGAAAAAAAAAAAAAAGAAACGGGAATAATAATAATAAAAGCAATGTGTGAAAAATTCAATCCAAAAATACACTGACTACCATCATCTTTGCATGTTCTACACCAGCCTACATTGGCAACAGCTCAGGAAACAGAAATCTAACATTTTTATCAGTTTCCACAGATCATACCATGTTTTTAATATTTTTTAATGCAAAATTTCAGTTTCCACAGATCCTACCAAATTTTCAATTTTCAAATGTTTCCCATGTTATTAAGTTACTTTCTGTTGAATTATTTGTTTTACCAACAGTTTGAGTCTAGCTCTTCTTCAAATATAAAACAATCCAAGGCAAAGATCGTAAATTGGCCCTATTTGTGGATTTCTTAAAAATGCATTAAAAAGCTAATTTTTGATAAAATAAAGAACAGAGCTACAAAGATTAATGAGTCAAAAGACATAAGAAAAACAGTCACAAAGAAAGAATATGAAATAAGACATATTTTTGACATTTGCCTATTTTACCATGAGATTCTCAATTACCCTAGCTACAAAAATAGAAAACCTACATAGTATCGGAGAACTAGAAAGTAATAAAACACCAAGAATATGAAAGTAGTAACAGAATATGGACTTTAGAGAATTCTTCTACTGCAAAACTAGGCTCACAGGTATTTAACTTCCATAATTTTGACTAAAACATGTAAGAAATAATATGAATGAAAAAAATATCCTGACAATTCAGCAGAATGTTTTGTAGGAACTGAAGAGAAATTGTGAAATAGCAAGGTAAAATGAGGGCCAAAAATAAATTACAGAAGTGTACATACAGTTATCCCTCACTGTTGAAGGGGATTGGTTCCAGGATCCAGTGTTTAAAATAAAATGGCATCGTATTTACATAAAACTTACGGATACCCTCTCATGTACTCTAAATAAACTCTAGATTACTTATAAATACATAATACAATTTAAATACTATGTAAATGTTTGTTATATTGTATTTTTATTTTTATTGTATTGTTTCTGCATATATGTATAGAGGAGCTGACTGTATAGACACACATACATGTGTACATACACACATTCACTCTCATATATATACCCTCCATACCGCATATATTTATGATATGTGTATATATTTATACATATACTTCTTACATTATTGCCACAGACATAACATAAACTTACTTATAAAAATCTAGCCATAATAATTTATAAAATTTTCCATAAATAAAGAATGATTATAATAAATAGATTATTTTTTATACCCATATGTGTCAGTAGACAACTTTTAGTAATACTGAAGCATGATATCAAGCTTTTAAAAATATATTAAACAACTTCCACAATTATTTAATATTAAGATCCCTTTCCTACAAATATGAAAAATAACTTCCAGAAAGGACTTTTATTATTAAGTAAATTATACAGTACAAAAATGATGGGAAGAAAGTATCTGCAACTTACCCAGACTGTGATTAACAGGGGAAAGAGTAGTAGGAGACAGTTCTGCTGGAGAGCCTAAAACAAAAGGATTCAATTTTAAAACAGATGTTCAAGTATTCTACAACCTCTGATCAAGTAAAATAATTGGCTGCAGCTGACTATAATTATTACCAAAATTACATAAATCACTTAAATCTGTAAGCTAAAAGACAAATGGTCATAATAAAAAGATATGAAATATGATATTTTTGACATCTGTCAAAATATATTAACTGCATTAGTTTAATTTGAGGAGGGCTTCATACATACATACAAAAGTTACAAAAGGCAATAAATAGTCCTGTCTTTAGTTACACAGTTCACCACCCTAAAGGTATTTAATATTGACAGTCTTGTGTCTTTCCAGAAATATCGTATGAACCATATGTGTATTAAGTAAACACATGTGTTCTGTTGTGCTTCCCTTGTCATAAACAAATGACATGGTTCTGAACCTCCATATTATTTATTGTCAGAGACCATGTTGATGTTTCCTTAGTATTTCCTTATCTATCTTCCTGCCCATCAAACACGTAACATTACGTTATGATTCCAGATTGATGAATACTCAGGCTATTTTTCATCTTCTGCTTTAAAAATAAAGATTATAATGACTAATTTTGTACATTCTGCATACTTCCAATTATATATTGGGAACTAAAATAAAATATTGAGGCTCTCTCCCAGTGGTTGACTAATTGGATCCCCTCTTGGTCAAGGGGAATCTCCTACACTGAGTTGCTAGCCATTGAGAAAGGTCTCATCATGTCTCCCTGCTTCCTTAGAGATGTCCTCTGTAGACTCATTAACAAGTCTAAGGCTACGCAAGACATACCTCAATATACACAAGAAACTATTTGAGCCTGAATATATGTCCTATAGTTTGCCTCTAATTAATAGAACTTTATCTTAACTTAGCATTCCTTTTCTCTGACTCCTAGTCTATTAGAGCCTAACTCTCTCAGCCAATTGTCACCTAAACAACCTGAGAGCCCCTACTCTGAGATGTCTCACGGTTTCAGGCCAAACCAATGTATGTATTCCATGTCTCAATTTACAACTTTGCTTGTGATTCCTGTCTCTCTGAAATGTGTAAAACAAAACTGTAATCTCCCCCACAATAAGTCCTCTAGCTAGAGGTGTCTTGGGCATGGCTCAGGGCTATGGTCCTCAAATTTGGCTCAGAATAAACCTCTTTAAATTATTTTACAGAGGCTGAGCGACTACTAAATTATTTTACAGTAGTTCAGCGACTACAGCGCCAGCCACATACACGGGGGCTGGTGGATTCGAACTCAGCCCAGGCCTGCCAAACGACGACAACTACAGTAAAAAAAATTGCCAAGCGTTGTGGCGGGTGCCTGTAGTCCCAGCTATTTGGGAGGCCAAGGCAAGAGAATCGCTTAAGCCCAAAAGTTTGAGGTTGCTGTGATCTACCAAGGGCGACATAATGAGACTCTGTCTCAAAAACAAAAAGGGGGGGCTTGGCACCTGTGGCTCAATGGGCTAAGGCGCGAGCCACGTACACTTGAGCTGGCGGGTTCGAATCCAGCCCGGGCCTGCCAAACAACAATGACGGCTGCAACCAAAAAATGGCTGGGCGCTGTGGTGGGCGCCTGTAGTCCCAGCTACTTGGGAGGCAGAGGCAGGAGACTCGCTTGAGCCCAGGAATTGGAGGTTGCTGTGAGCTGTGATGTCACAGCACTCTATCCAGGGTGACAGCTTGAGGTTCTGTCTCAAAAAAAAAAAATTATTTTACAGAGTATGGTTTCTTTTCCATTGACAATATTTACATGAGTGCTATGTTTGTTAGATTCTGTGATCAAAGTTATGGTCATATAAAAAGTTTTATGTCTTTTCTTATGCCCTGTTACAGTTTAAATCAGTGGGTCTCAACCTTCCTAATGCCACAGTCCTTTAATACAGTTCCTGTGGGTCGCAACACACAGGTCGAGAACCACTGGCTTAAATGATATTAACAGCACACTCTTCAAAAGTTCAGTAGCATTAACCTATGAAAATAGTTAATAATTTCCTAGGATTTATAAGGTATTTTTTTATTTTCTTCTATGAAAGTTGACTTACGATAGCTCTACTTTCTGGAGTCAGTTTTGGGAAATTATATTTTCTTTTTTTTTTTGAGACAGCGAGTCTCCTGCCCCCGCCTCCCAAGTAGCTGGGACTACAGGCGCCCGCCACAACGCCTGGCCATTTTTTGGTTTGGCGGCCCAGGCTGGATTCGAACCCGCCAGCTCAGGTGTACATGGCTGGCGCCTTAGCCCGTTGAGCCATAGGCACCAAGCCGGGAAATTATATTTTCTTAAAAACTGATCTGATTCTTCCCATTTTAGATAAACAGGCTAAATCTAATCAAGAGAATACGGAGCATAAAGACACAAAACAGGAACCACTACAGACAATAAAAATCACTGAAAGACTACTCTGCTCAATTCTATGCAACTCAATTTTAAAACATGTTTGCTGTAAATGTTATTAAATAATCTTACTATAAAACATGTTTGCTGTAAATGTTATTAAATAATCTTACTATAAATGCAGAATACATTTTATGATCACCATTCTCTACTATGGGTGTCCAACTTTTTTTCCTATCTGCCACACGTTGGAAAAGTAAGAGTTGTTCTGGGGCATACAGCATCCTTTTTGAGATACCTGACACCACATATAAACAAAATAAGTTCTCACAAAAATCAGCATGCTGGTTATATACTCCTGCATAAAATGATTTAGAGAAAGTTATCTGAAAGAGTATGACCCACAACTCCAAGCTTCTGCAAACAGAAAAAGACAGGCCAGACAACTCTATGTAAATCTCTCCTGATCACACACCATTACAGCCATGACAAAATGCCAGGCAACAAAAGTGAAATGGCAGCACCCAGACACACAGATGAACCAAATGTAGAGAACAGATGAACATTTTTAAAAGACAGAACATTCTTACATAACACAATTATGTTCTTTTTGTTCCTCAATTGAAAAATCTATACAACAGATACAACTAAAAAAGGTCAAAATACATTTATAACAATGAACTAAAATTCACTGCTGTTTCCTGAAACAAATATAAAATAAACAAAGCCATTATTAGAAATGGAGGAAACTGTCCACGTATTTCTGTCTTTCAATCATTTATTCTTCTATTAAATACTTATCAGAAGTGACCAGTAGGATCACAATTCATTAGTTTAGACTAACAGAAGTTCAATTAGATGTGACAAGTCAGAATTATAAATTACAAAAAAGATTATACAATTTTAACTTAAATTAAGCTAACAATTTATTAGTTAACAGAACCTTTTAGAAACATTTATAAACAGAGGCAAGTAAGTAATCATTAACTTATGTATTATTTATATACCAATGCTGCTACTGAAGTCTGACCTACCACAAGCCTTCCACTTAGGAGAGGTAATAAATATCCTATTTCAGCCAATTTTAATCAGCAGTGTTTACCTTGAGCTGAAAACAGCTAGAGAAATCTTTGTGCATTTATCTTTGCATACAAGCTCACATATAAGGTACATTTTTAAAGAGGAAATGTAAGACAACAAAAAATGAGTTTTCAATTTGTATAAATGAGCTTATTGCAGCTCAATTTACAACTGCCAAGAAGTGGAATCAACCCAAGTGCCCATCAACCCATGAATGGATTAATAAACTGTGGTAAATGTATATACCATGCAATACTATTCAGCCATAAAAAAAGATGGAGACTATATATTTTATATTAACCTGTATAGAGCTGGACTCTATACTTTACTTCTTTAGTAAAGTATCACAAGAATGGAAAAGCAAGTACTCAATGTATTTAAAACTAACATAAAGCCAGTAGATGAACTAATACGGGCCCACATAAGAAAAAAAATTCAATTTAATTCAAGTTAGGAGTAGGGAAGAGGAAGGAGATTGGTGTGCTCTCCCCTAATGGTCACAATGTAGGCATATGGCACACCTCCTGGGTGAGGGGCACAAATGCAACAGTAACCTTACCTAACAAATGTAAACATTACAACCTAATCGTCTTTACTCTCCATAATCTGAAATTAAACAATTTTTAAAAATTCATATAAATGAGTACCAAAATACTCTCCCCAAATTTGTAGTCTCACCAACAATTTATAAACCAGTGTTTCCTCACATTACTACATGCTGACATCTGCAAATCTGATAGGTTTAAAGGGGGCAACTCTTTGTTTATTCTTTATTTTTCTTTTAAAAAATGCGCTCACATTCTTTTATCAGTTTTTCTATTAACTACTTTTTCTTCTTGAGTTTTAAGTTCCTAAGTATAGAAATCAGTTCTTAGGCCTGCCACCTATTTGCAAACATTCTGTCCCCATGTTTTAATCTGCTTTGGTATAACATTCAAGGTGACATTTAAAGAAATTTTAATAGACTATTTTTTAGAGTAGTTTTAGGTTCATAGCAAAATTGAACAGGAAGTACCCCATGACTTTCCCAATCATCAATATCCTCAATGGTACATTTGTTATAATTAACAAACCTACATTGACACATCATTGTCACCAGAAGTCCATGGTTTACATTAGGGTTCATTCTTGGTGTTAAGATGGTCTATGGATTTGTCAAATGTACACTGACATGCATTCATTTGAAGAAACAAAGAGAAGAGCTTCTTTCCCCTAAAAATGCCATGTACCTCGCCTAGTCATTCCTCTCTCCCCTATAACCCATTCTTTTTACTGTTTCCATAGTTTTGGCTTTTCCAGAATGTCATATACAGTAAGTCCCATCCCCACTTAATGTCATTAAAAGTTTGTTGGAAACTATGACTTTAAACAAAATGAACAGATAACAAAACCAATTTTTTTTCTCCACATCAATATTATAAGGAAATGGCTTTATTCTAGGACCTGCTGTACATTGTTTGGATATACTAATTGATTTATTAATTCTCCTATTAAAGAAAACTTGGTTGAGTCCACAGTGTAACAATTATGAATTAAGCTGCTATTAACATCTGCAGGTTTTTGGGTAGACATGTGTTTTCAATTTGTTTACGTAAATATCAAGAAACAAGACTGCTAGATCATATTATAAGAGTATGATTAGTTTTGTAAGAAAGCACCAAATTGTCTCCAAAGTGGCTGTAGCATTTTCCATTTCCATCAGCAGTGAATGGGAGTTCTTGTTACTCCCTATTCTCACTGGAACTGATGAACTCCTGCAGCTTTTGTCTATCTGAGAAAGTTTTTATTCCTCCTTCATTTCTGAAAAACAGCTCAGCTGGATACAGTATTCTTGTTTACAACCCCTCATTTTCCCCCATCCTATTCTCTCTACACACTTTCTGCTGAAAAAAATCTGCTGGTGGTCTAATGGTGATTCCTTTGTTTTGACATGTTGTTTTTCTCTTGTTGCTTTTATTCACAATAGCCAAGTATTGTGACAAGAGACGAATGAACAAACAGTGGTATATATCCTGCCAATTGTAACATGAGGGAACCATAATACCATGGAAGGTATCATACCAAATGAAGTAAGGCAGATAACAAAAGAAAATTACAGAATGACCTCATGTGGAATATAAAAATATCAAATACACAAACACATAATAAAAGTGATCAGAGGGCTAGGGAGAAAGGGGAAACTTAGGTGAAAGGAAATAAAGTTATAGATATGTAGGATAAGTCTACAGATCTAATGTGCAACATGAAGACTATAGTTACAATATTGATATGGATTATATGCTAGAAATCTCTGCTATGTGTTTGCATGGTAAGAGTACCTAACATCTACTCAGCAGATTTCTTGCACAGACATAGGATTTATGCTCGGCAAAGGAGAAGTCAACTACAATTTCGATGGCCATCCATGGGCAATTAAAATATGAGAAGCCTCAAGTACTGAGCTCTTTTATCTGCCAATTCTAACACATGTCTTTAGCTTAGTACATGGTAATACAGGAAATCTTGGGTAAGACTAGAAAGCAACGACATATCCTATGGTCCTATACTTCATATCTGAAAGTCCTGTCTAGGTAGAGAGAACTAACCCACCCTAAAACACGAGAAAAGGTGATATTAATCACAGCACCAAATCAATACCTCTCCAATGCAACTCCGAATTATAGAGACGAGACCGGCTCCTCAACTTAGGAAAGAATAGGGTACATCTTTCCAAGGCAAAGTATTATCTATCTTATTTTCTAGTATTATTTTACATATAACATCCAGTACCCAATTAAAAAAATAAGAGATATATCAATCAATGACAGAGTGGGGCATAGGGGAAGGAGAGAGCAGACAGAGGCAGGAGGGGGTGAGGGAAAGAAAACCAAAAAAATAAAAAATAAATAAAAGAAAATAGTGACTAACTTTCATATAAATTGGATTCAATTTTGACCAAAGTACATTACTTAAACATTAATTTTTAAATTCAACTTGTCAATATGTTGTTTAGGATATTGCATCCTCATTTATAAGTGAAACATGTTTGTAATTTCCCTGTAGAACTATGTATTTTCTCCGATTTCAATATCAGGTGTATCCAGATCAAGTAGAATGATATTGAAATATTTCTTCTTTTTTTATTGTTTATAAGATTTCTGGAATTGCTTGTCTTGTAAAATCATTGTTGTCTATAAGTTTATGACAGTTTGAATTTTGTTATTTAATTTAATTCATTGCTTAACTACTGTTTTCCTATGAATGATTATATTGTGGTTAATATGTTAGCATAGCAGTATTCTCAGATAGTTTTGTGTTTGTTGGGAGGTTGGGCTTTGGGGAGGCAGAGTTAATACTTTGCATGAAATATCTTACTTTATGAACAGTGAAATTGCCTTCTCTTTTGTCTTGTGATTTTTTTTGAGGTGAAATTTAAGTTTTTGTGTGAGTAGTACTATTATACCTATCTTGAGTGTCTTGTTTGTATTGTATCACATCATATCTTTGTTTAATTTTTTTTTTTTTTTTTTTTGTAGAGACAGAGTCTCACTTTATCGCCCTGGGTAGAGTGCCGTGGCGTCACACTGCTCACAGCAACCTCCAGCTCTTGGGCTTAAGCGATTCTCTTGCCTCAGCTTCCCTAGTAGCTGGGACT
>CAUYON010137561.1:0-11884 GCA_963573935.1 Arctocebus calabarensis | reverse complement strand
CAAAGGCAGTTCTAAGAGGGAAATTTATAGCACTGCAAGCCTTCCTCAAGAAAACAGAAAGAGAGGAAGTTAACAACTTAATGGGACATCTTAAGCAACTGGAGAAGGAAGAACATTCTAACCCCATACTGAACAGAAGAAAAGAAATCACCAAAATCAGAGCAGAATTAAGTGAAATTGAAAACAAAAGAATTATAGAACAGATCAATAAATCAAAAAGTTGGTTTTTTGAAAAGGTCAATAAAATAGACAAACCTTTGACTAATCTAAACAGGAAAAAAAGAGTAAAATCTCTAATTTCATCAATCAGAAATGGTAAAGACGATATAACAACTGACGCCTCAGAAATTCAAAACATTCTTAATGAATATTACAAGAAACTTTACTCTCAGAAATATGAAAATCTGAAGGAAATTGATCAATACTTGGAAGCACGCCACCTACCAAGACTTAGCCAGAATGCAGTGGAAATGTTGAACAACCCTATATCAAGTTCTGAAATAGCATCAACTATACAAAATCTCCCTAAAAAGAAAAGCCCAGGACCAGGTGGCTTCACGTCAGAATTCTACCAAACCTTTGAAGAGGAACTAGTACCTATATTACTCACCCTCTTCCAAAATATAGAAAAAGAAGGAATACTACACAGCACATTCTATAAAGCAAACATCACCTTGATCCCTAAACCAGGGAAAGACCCACCAAGAAAAGAAAATTATAGACCAAAATCACTAATTAATATTGATGCAAAAACACTTGGCAACACATCAAACAAATTATACACCATGACCAAGTGGGCTTTATCCTAGGGTCTCAAGGATGGTTCAATATCTGCAAATCTATAAATGTAATTCAGCACATAAACAAATTAAAAAACAAAGACCATATGATTCTCTCAATTGAGGCAGAAAAAGCTTTTGGTAACATCCAGCATCCCTTCATGATCAGAACACTTAAAAAAAATTGGTATAGAAGGGACATTTCTTAAACTAATAGAGGCCATCTACAGCAAACCCACGGCCAATATTGTATTGAATGGAGTTTTAAATTGAAATCATTTCCACTTAGATCAGGAACCAGGCAAGGTTGTCCATTATCTTCACTGCTCTTTAACATTGTAATGGAAGTTTTAGCCATTGCAATCAGGGAAGAAAAGGCGATCAAGGGTATCCACATAGGATCAGAAGAGATCAAACTTTCACTCTTCACAGTTGATATGATGGTATATCTGGAAAACACCAGGGATTCTACTATAAAACTTTTAGAAATGATCCAGGAATACAGCAATGTCTCAGGCTACAAAATCAGCACCCATAAATCTGTATCCTTTATATATACCAACAATAGCCAAGCTGAAAAATCAGTCAAGGACTCTATACCTTTCACAGTAGTGTCAAAGAAGATGAAATATTTGGGAGTTTACCTAACAAAGGATGTGAAACATCTCTATAAAGAGAACTATGTAACTTTAAGAAAAGAAATAGCCAAAAATGTTAACAAATGGAAAAATATACCATGCTCATGGCTCTCCCTCTGTCAGCCAGGCTGGAGGACAGTGGCATGACCATACCTCACTGCAGCCTGGAACTCGTGGGCTCAGGTAATCTCCCCCCTTCAGCCTCTCAAGAAGCTAGGACTATAAGACACATGCACCATGCCAGGTTAATTTTTCTATTTTTTTAATTTTTTGTAGGGTCAAGGTCTTGCTATATTGCCCAGGTTGGTTTCAAACTCCTGGACTCAAGTGACTCCTTCCTTAGCCTCCAAAAATGCTGAGATTACCATGAATGCTGTGAACCACCATGCCCAGCCAGACCATTATTTTGTAAAGAGTTTTATAAAAAGTTTTATTTTAAAATATTGTGGGGAGACAAATGGTTTTGTTACATGAATAACTTTTGTAACACTTAAGGGCCATAAGTATACACATTACCTGAGAGGTATTCATTGTACCCATTAGGTAGGTTTTCACCCCTCCTGTTCTTCCCCCTCTCCATTCTTAATTTGCAATGACTTTATTTCCCTCTGTGCATAAGTGTGCCCATTGGTTAGTTCTAATTTATTAGAGCATATGTGTGATATTTGTTTTTCCATTCTTGAGCTACTTCACTTAGGATAATGGTCTCTGGTTCCATACAAATTCCTGAAAAAGCATTAGTCTTTTTTTTAATGGCTGAATAGTACTATATGGTATACATATACCACATTTTGTTAATCCACTTGTGAATTGATGGGCATTTGGGTTTATTCCACCTACATTTTTGCAATTGTGAATTTTACTGCAATAAACATTCAAGTGCAGATATCTTTTGATAAAAGTTTTCTTTTCCTTTGGGAAGAGTCTCTGAGTTGCTGAAGTACACTTTCAGTCTTTATCTCCCTTTGTCATCTTCAGTTTTATGTATACATTGTAGAAATTTTCAATCAAGCTAATTAACATATCCATTCCCTACCAAGTTATTACTTTTTGTGGTGACAATATTAAAAATCTATTATTTTAGCAATTTTGAAATATACATTACATTATAATTACCTGTGATCACCATGTAGTATAATAGATCACTAAAACTTATTTCCAAAGTCTAATTATTACTTTGTACCCTTTGATAAAGATAGTCCTTTTCCTCATCCCTCCTTCTACCCCTCAACTTCTGATAGCCACTTTTCTACTTTCTATTTCTTTGAGATCAACTTTTTTAGACTTCAGTATAAGTGAGATAATATAGTATTTGTCTCTTTGTTCCTGACTTATTTCACTTAATGTAATGTCATCCACTTCCATCTTCTTGGTATATATCCAAAGGAATTAAAATTGGTATTTTGAAGAGAGATCTGCATTCTTCTGTTTATTTCCACATTATCCACAATTTCGAAGATATGGAAGCAACCTTAGTGTTCATCAGTGGGTGATAGATAAAGAAAATGTAGTATGTATATACACACAGTGGAATACTATACTGCCTTAAAAAGTAGGAAATTCTGTCAAACACTTAATCATTTTGAAAACCACCTCTTTTTCTTTGGATCTCAATGTGATTACTTCACCTTCCCTCTTGGCTCATTCTATAACTTCCTCTTATCTTTTCTTGACAATTCCACTTACTTTTCTTCTAATCACTGTGGCTCTACCCTGACTTAATAGGGCTGCAAATAAACACAGGACATCCAGTTAAATTTGAATTGTTTTTTAGCATAAATGTGTTCTAAATACATGGGATTAACTTATATGAAAAACTTATTTATTATTCATCTAAGTTCAAACTTGACAGGGCATCTTGCATTTGTATTTGCGACATCTGGCAGCTTATTCTTTTCCCATTTATGTCAGATATGGACTTGTACTGCTCAAATTTTCCTTCACAGAAGTTAAATTCTACCCATCTGTGGCAGTGAGGTTAGCAGATAGCCCCACAGCTGTCCACTTTTAAGGGATCTGCCTCAACTACACAAAGCCGCCTTCTTCAAGGCCAGCCCTCATCAGTGACCAAATGAAATGGGACTGCAGAAGTCCAGACACACTGGTATAATTCAGGACAACTCTGAGAAACAGCATTTGCTTCACAGTTGACTGATGTGTTTTTATTGTATACTGCAGTTTGACTTCTTTTTCTGTCCAGTCTACTTCCTTACTTTCCTTACAAAGGTGTTGACCCTAAACATCTAGACTCTTGTTCAGTTTTTACTCTTGAAGAATCAAACTGCAACATTGTTCCTCTCAAGTAACTCGTTCTTATGACTTCAACTATGACCCTTTGACCACTTTGATGTGTTCCGAGTATACATAATAGATTTCTCAGACCGCCATTCATAGCTCCCCACACATCTCTCCAATTGAGGTATGTTTTTTCAGATAGAACTAAACATCTTTTTATTCATTTAGCCAACAAATACCGATTGAGTGCCTACCATGTTCTAACACTGTATCACTGAGGTTATAACAATGAGCCACATACGCAGAGACCCATGCCCTTATTTAGCTTATATTCTACTGGAGAAGGCAGATAATAAATAATAGGTAAAATGTAAGTTATAGAGTGACAAGTGCTAAAGGGAAGAAGAAAAGCAAGAGAGAAGGACAAGAAATAGGTATGTGCTGAGAATATGTGAGTGTCTGTTTTGGGGGTGGGAGTGGGCAGAGGCTGTGGAATTTTAGAATTGGTAGCCAAGCAAGGGGTATTAATCAAAAATAAGCTATGATATGCTGTAGCACCAAATCTGTTTGGTTTAGTGCAACAAAAGTTCAGTTTTTATGCATAGGAAGTCTGATGTAGGTGATTTAATCACCTCAAGCTGTGACTCAAGTTTCTAGGCCTCTTCCATATTGCAATGCTGCCATATAAACATGTTTGTTATATCTAGGGACAGAGGCGGTGCCCAGCAAATGCCTTGGCCTGGAAGTGATGCATCATTCCTGTACATATTCCTGTTTCCCAAAACTAAGTCACATGCTCCCACTCTAACTACAAGGAAGCAGGAAATGTCCTCGTATCTTTATAGGAAGAGGAAACGGTACATTGATCCTTCTATTTTTTGTTTCCTGCTATAGAAGTCATTGCTGAAAAGGAGGTATTTGAGTAAAGACTTGAGAAATTTTCCCAGAAATTTTGCTGCATTTTAAGATGTATTTATTTTAAACATATTATCACTCATAAACCCCTCTATTATTGAAAACTTACAGTTATATTGTTTTCTTTTTCGTCTTTTCTACTTAACCAATCCCAAACCTGTCTCTTATCTATAGTATTACAATAATATCCCCTTCTATATCAAACCCTTCTCTACTCTCTAACTCCTAATCTATCTTCTCTGCCATAGTTGGAATGAAAGTTCTAAATCTAAAATCCTGTTGACTTATAATTTTCTTTAAGAACTTTTTATTGATATAACAAACTCAAATGAGTATGTGATTTTTCCACTACTATTTCATGTCTTAAAAATTACAACAATAAGCAAGATAGAAAAAAACATAATACTTTAAAACCTTCCTAAAAAAATTAGCTATTTATTACACATTAATCATTGCTAGCACTAGTTGGTAAACTGAATTTTCTCTACGAATTAGGGATTTTCAATCTTTTGTGCTTGATAATACTTTCTTTTTTATATCAGCACTTTGAAAATTTCCATCAGTTCCTAAACTGCCCATAATCGGTTAGAAAGAATATATTGCTTCCTTTCTGACCACTTTGTAAATAGATCCCATAACCACTTTCTATTTCTGTTTTCCTACATACACTGCTTCTCCCCCTTTCTTCTCCCTCCTTTCCCTTCTTTCATTCTCATGGGGTGGGGATGTCAAGTACATGTTATTTTAAACTATTTTCTCAGAAAATTTTATCTTGTAGAAGAAAAGAGTATATTATGGGGAATCTCCTATGGCTGTAACTAATGTGTGGTTCTCTAGTCCGTCTCTTCCAAAGCAGACAACTTCCTCCCCTTTGATGATGGCCTCTTGGTAAAGACACAAGTTAGCTCCAGTGGTTTGAAGTTGCAGATAAATACCACTAAGGGCCAGTATTAGGGCTGGTTTCTAGTTCGTGAGTTTTTGGAGGGTAGGGACTGTGTCTTATTCATGTAATTTTCCCTTTACCTTATTCGCTGCATGCTACGGCTAGTATTCAATAAATGTTGAATGAATAGACAGATGAATGCAAGGTCTTCTTAAATGATCCTTACTAGTTTTGCTTCTGAACATCTAAAAACACATTAAAAAATGAAAGTTTTTGAACAATTCATATTAATTTTCTAATTCTCAAAATAATACCCTGTTTGGGCTTAAATGGATAGAGCAGAGCCCATGGCATGTGTAAATACATTAGCTTTTTCTAGTATTACTACTCGTCTGAGCTCCCGCCCTGAATAAAGGTGGAAAGTGGTACCTTTTCTTATTTGTGCTCTGACTGTTCACATTGAGTGAGTTGAACTTATGGGAGGGTTTCTTTCTCTGACTTAATGATAACTGATGCCATCCTACCCATGTGTCAGTTTCAGTGTGTGAAAGGAGCTCTGACTCTTTGGGAAGAAAAAGAAAAACAGCAAATGAGTTCAAGATATTCCTTTATTAGTGATTTCAGGCACTAGTCTTTCCCAGAGATTTTAATGGTTCATCTCTGCATCTAACAGATGACAGAAAATGAAACACTGTGAAACTAATTTTTTCCTCTTGTGGGGTACATTTCACATCAGCATCTTTACATAGAATCACTGCTCCTAAGCCTGTGTGCTTCCCAGTAACCAAAATAGGAACTGAATTTTATACCATAGCTTAACATTAATCTCTCAGTTAATATGTTTCATAATGTTATTTAGATATTCATTTATCACTTGATATAAATGTCAGATGACACATCTTACATTTCTGTCATATCATAAGTGAAGTCCATTAAACCTGTCATTTTGTACTTTATCCTTTATTTGAGTTTCACAACTAATTTCAAATGATTCCTACTAAAAGGAGGCAACCTCTTCTCTACCAGAATTTAATCTCTCTTGTGATTTATCTAGAACAACTTCATAGATTCATGGAAATTGAGACCAGAGAGATGAACATTGGCGATCTCATTTGATCACCACCTTTATAGATAAGCAAAGTGAGGCTCAGTGAGGATAAAGAATTTACCCAGTAGCCAATATGGAATAAGCATAGTGAATTCTTATAATTTTCTTACTTCAGTATTAATTTTGATTATAAATTTAACTTTCTTATACCAAAAGCAGAGCTCAAGCAACCCTTGACACAGTTTTCAGTCCTATGACTTCTCTCAGTTCTTCAATGTGGTTTGTCCATATATCTACATATATAACCACCTCCTGGTGACTACTTCCCCGTGGGAAAGCTAGATACAAACTATTTGACTTCTGTAGTATACCCCTATAGAATTCATGCATGCTTTCCCTAAACCCCCATGACCAATTAGAACTTCCAGTAGGAAGCTACTTGAGTAATAGCCTGAATCCCAATAAAGGTTTTTGTCCCACAGGTTTCTCTCTCTCTCTCTGTCCTCTCTCTCTCCTCTCCTCCCTTGTTTTCTGATTGAGCATTCTTTAGTCTCCAAATTTCCCTTTGGCTCTCATGGGCACCCCATTTATGCTAGCATCTCTAATTAAATGCTTCTGTAATTTTGTGGATTTGGTGGTGCTGCCTTCTCTGTGTCTCACCTGAATGACACACCTGAACACAACTGGGAGAGCCTCCTCCCACTCACAGCTTTCCTAGAGAATGATTATCTTGGATTATAGCCACTCTCAACAGAGAAATCCCAAGACCAAATTAGAAAGAAATTGTAACAAAATGAATCTTTTGACTCCTTCTATGTGTAGATTTAATCCTGGGTGACGTTGTGTCTAATATGCTTGCATTAAGCATATCTATGCTATAAAGAGCCAGGTATTTAATTCTCTTGTGTTAAACTACTGCCAAGAAATCTTGATGGAATGAGAGAAACTGCACATATAAGTAGGTACAAATAGTTAAGGAGAAAGGACAAGAAGCAAGGACTCATTCATACAGAACTTCCAGGTTTTCTCTCCTTGGTGCAATATGGATTTTATTAGGACTTAAGATAGAGTTGTTTTTATTTTAAGAAAATTATTTTGTTATAAGGCAAAAGAAAATATAGAGTAGCAGGCACCAGGGACCAGTTTTTCAGAAGACAGTTTTTCCACAGATTAGGGTGTGGGGTGGTGCTTTGATGTGAGTCTGTAAGTAATTGATATTATTATGTTTTCTATGCAGTCAAACCTCTCTGGTAATGATAATATGTATTAACAGCTGCTCCCCAGTGCTAGCATCACCACCTCAGCTTCACCTCAGATCATCAGGCATTAGAGTATCATAAGGAGCACACCACCTGGATCCCTTAATGCACAATTCATAATAGGGTTCATAGGAGAATCTAATGCGGCTGCTGATCTGACAGGAGGTGGAACTCAGGCAGTGATGAGTGCAATGGGGAGTGACTATAAATACTGGTGAAGGTTCTGGTGGTTGGCCTGCCGCTCACCTCCTCCTCCTCAGCCTAGTTCCTAACAGAACATGGATTCATAGACAGATACCACTCCACTGCTAGAGGATTGGGAAATCACATTATAGAGAAAAAACAGCAAATTAACAATGCTAATGGAAAAGAATAAGGGTTCAGCCATCTTGTTTGCAAAAACTTTACTCTTTGAAACTCTCTAGTATCACATAATATTGTACTTTATTAACAGTCTACAAAAACTCTAGGGATATAATTTGGTTTAAATTTCTCTTGGTTTCTCATCTGTAAAATGAAGCTAAGAATATTATTTTATTATTGTGAGTATTTGATGACAGTTGACATGTTTTTATATTCTTGTATGTTTAAAAAAAAACCTGCTGGTTTGAATTTAACTTGTCTATTGAAATATCTATCCACTTCTATATCTTTTGAAGTCTTGGGTTAACTTATGTTATTGTGTTTACTTACAAATTAAGCCTACCCAGTTGTCAGGGACAGGAATAAAAAGCTTTGGTAAATTAACCTTGATATACTCCCTACCATTTATTATTATTTTTTTAATAATTTTATTGAATCATAATTATGTACATTGGTGCAATCACAGGGCACGATTCATATATATTCAGAAATATTTTGATCATACTGTTACAGATATCCTTCATGGTATTTCCTTGATCACTATATAAAGACATTAATACTCTACCTTTAATAAGTTTCACCAGTACCCTGCTAAGATGCACCGTATGAAGCTAATTTCTGAGTTACTTCTTATGTTTAAAGAATTTCTTTCTTTTACATTTTTATTTTTATTTAAATGTCAAACTTAGACAGAAATGGTTGCTTAAATACAGAGAACACTGTAATACTTTAAACATTATTTCTCAACAGTTACTGTAATCTACTTGAATAATTTAATATATACACTGAAATACTTTAAAGAATAAAATATTAATTACTAAATTACTAGATTTTATTTTCAAATATATTGATATGTTTTAATTGATATGTAATAAAAGTACATACTTATGGGGTACATGCAATATTTTGATACATGCATGCAAGCCGTAATGACCAAATCAAGAAAATTAGATTACCTAATGCTATGTGCACTTATCATTTCTTTGTGTTGGTAATATTTATAATCTTCTCTTCCAGCTATTTAGAAATATACAATAAATTATTGTACACAAAGTCACCCTACTGGGTTATTATACACTGTAACTTATTCTTGCTATCTGACTACACGTTTGTACGCATTAGTGAACCTCTCTATCTTCCCCACCGCCACCCTTTTCAGCCTCTGACAACCATAATTCCACTCTCCCCCTCATGAGATTAATATTATTTTCTTCCACCTATTCGTAAGAATATATAATATTCATCTTTTTGTACCTGGCTGATTTCTCTTAGATCGTGAGCACCATTCTATTCAGGTTGTTACAGGGAACATAATTTCACTATTTCTTTTAATGCCTGAATAATATCCTATTGTCTTAGCCTATTTTTTGTTTTTCTGGAACTCCTTGAATTTGAATATTTGGTGGTTCTGTGGTGTCCCACACATCACATATTTTCTCCATTCTTTTTTTCCCCCTTTACTCTGTTGTATCAAAATATGTCTTTAACTTCAATTTTTTCTTCTGCTTTATCAGGTCTATTATTTAATGTCTTGATTTTATTTTTTATTTTGTTTTGGTGATATGCTTCTTGGGCACCAGTGGTGATAGCAGTAGCAGACCAAATGCACCAGTCCACAGAACCCCAGGAGCCAGAGCGGTAGGAAGTCTGAATGGGCTGGTTTGTGTTTTCGAGGCAGCATGCTCAGATGCCAGCAGTGGCAGCAGTGGGCCAGGATGCTATGTCCTTGAGAATCTGCAAGGCATGCCTGGCACCAGTGGTGAAGGTAGCGGCACTGGGCCAACCTGCAGGCCCCCAGTAGCACGTGTGGATGCTGACATTGGTGGAGACAGGCTGGGCCAGCCGTTTTCCAGGCTCCCAGGGGGCACACATGGGTGGGCACTGGAGGTAGCATCCTGGACGAGTTGATTGAGGGTCCCCTCAGAAGTACTTCATGGGAGATGAAGGTGGGGAGACTTCTCCTTAGAATGAGAGGGACCCAGTCATTTGGCCCTTCCACAATGTGCAATTGGGTAGTGGTCCTGCCGTTGGAAGTGGCACGTTTTCTGTCATCATTAGCAGACCTGGGTCGGTGGCTCTCAGGTTCTGGGGAGCACATAAGTTAGTTCCCTTGGTCCTGGAGGCAGACTCCGTGGTCTGCTTTACCCCCATACCCAGGGATATGCAATTCCAAGTAGCCTAGAGCACTGAAAACCTGGGTACACCCCTAGGTCCACTCAGTCACTGTCACACTTCCGCTCTCTGAGTGGAGGTGGAGGGAGGTCAGTTGGGCTCGAAGGATGTGGAGACGCAGAGGCGGTTGGGCCCCAGGGCAGA
Organism: Arctocebus calabarensis; assembly: GCA_963573935.1. NCBI lineage: Eukaryota > Metazoa > Chordata > Mammalia > Primates > Lorisidae > Arctocebus > Arctocebus calabarensis. Next base: position 1,448 of record CAUYON010137561.1, on the reverse strand, counting down.
AAGTCTGGCTGGAGTTGGGCTGTCAAAATATCACTGTGCTGCAGCTACCTGAGACTTGGGAGGTATGTGGGACCCAGTGCAAACTCCCTGTCTGTCGGGAACAGTGCCATTGAATAAATTCCCTATATTAATCTCATGGCCTGTAAGGGGCAAGGGACTGTCCTGTGCTAGGGTTAGGGAAGTCTGTTGTGAGAATGAGGACTGCTGGGAATATTTCACTGATATGTTTTACTCCATAATGAGAAGTTCCCCTTGTCCTTGAGCCAATATTGATGAGGCTGGTGGTGTTACTTCCCCTCTTTCTTTGACTCAGAGTTTCCCCGTCACTCCCCTATTGGATTCCAGTGTTCTCTCCTTAACATTCTGTTCAACATGAGTTATTTCCTTTCTATTTTTGACCCTTTTGTGGAAGAGGCAAGTATTAAATGCCTGTAATCAATCCTGAAACCTCTTTTCCTGATATGATTTCAATATTTTTCTAAATGTTGTATATACACATGCACACAACAGGGATGTGTGTGTGTGTGTGTGAAGAGATAGGTCCATTTTGCCAAATGTGCTTAATAATATTAAAAATAGTTTTATTAATAATACAAACATACATTATTACATATGTAATTTTTATCCTATTTTTATTTAATAAAGTATTATGTAATTTAACCTTTTAATATAGAATTTATAGGCTTATTCTGTTAAATTTTATAGGTATATTACAATGTATGGGTATATTACAGCCATTCTCTGATTGCAAACATTTAGAATATTAACAATTATATTTAATTTTAAACATATTCTGCAATTATTAAATAATTAAAATTAATATGAAATAAATGCTGATGCCCTCAAGTTCTTGTGAGTTTATTAGAAGTTTAAGAGAAAATATTTGTTTTTCATTTAAACAAGGAAGTGTTAGATTCTTATCTCACACCTGAAGGAGTAATACTAGATAATTCTAGGTAAAGTAATCTATCCTTTTGCATAACAGGATAAAAAATTGTCTGGGGAGGTAAATATTCTTTATGCTTTTAAAATAAAATCCATTCAAGAATTTCAAAACAGGCTCAGTGCCTGTGGCTCAGCGGGCTAAGGCGCCAGCCATGTATACCTGAGCTGGCAGGTTTGAATCCAGCCCGGACCCGCCAAACAACAATGACGGCTGCAACCAAAAAATGGCCAGTCATTGTGGGGGGGGGGCCTGTAGTCCGCGCTACTTGGGAGGCGGAGGAGGAGACTCGCTTGAGCCCAGGAATTGGAGGTTGCTCTGAGCTGTGATGCCACGGCACTCTACCCAGGGTGACAGCTTGAGATTGTGTCTCAAAAAAAAAAAAAAAAAAGAATTTCAAAACAAATATTTGTATAAACAAACGTGTCTTTAGCTCATACAGTTATAAAGAAAGGAAGTTTTTTTCTGGATAGTAATTTTGGAGGCTGGAGAGTCCAGGTTCCTG
>CAUYON010137557.1:0-25746 GCA_963573935.1 Arctocebus calabarensis | reverse complement strand
ATAAATGTTTTCATATAGTGATTAAAAGGCCATGAAGGCTATGTTAAATAGTTCAATGAAAATATTTCAGAATGTATATAATGTCAGCACATTGTGCCCCATGATTGCACCAATGTACACAATTATAATTTAATAAAAATTTAAAAAAAGAATGGAAAAAAAACTATCCAGTGTACTCAATACTACTATGAAATCTCATATGAATAGTAAAACATAACTGTAGTCCAGAAAGTAGAAGGGAAGAGGAGAGAGAGGGGTGGGGAGGGGAGAGGTGGGAAGAGGGAGGGTATCTAGGGGAACCTCACCTAATGTGCATGATGCAATGATACATTTCAAAACTATTAAGAAAAAACTATAATTGTGATGGATGTGTTACTTAGTTCAATATAAGCATTTCACATTGTATATCAAATCAGTACACTGAACCCTGTAAATGGATCAATGTACACAGTTATGATTTACTTTTAAAAAAACAACAAAAATAAAGCACAATCCATAGTTAACTGCATCGCAGACCCCTGGCTTGAAAACAATTGAGGGGGTATCACATCAATGCTTGGCCCAACAGAAGAGTGCCTCATCTTGGTGTCATTTTGAGTGGCAACTGTCCCGTTTTGCAGACACTAAAAAGCAGACTCACTCTAAGAAACTGTCATAGTTGCTGGGGCCCCGGACTCGAGCTACCTGTCACCGCACAGACCCACTTCTGAGCTCTCTTGTTAGCTTATGCACCAGGGAACAGTTACCATTAATAAATGCTTAGTTTGTTCCTGGCAATGGTGAAAAATAAGTGGCCCAGTTAAAGTCCAGAAATTCTCTCTCTTTGTTTTTTTTTTTTGAGATGGAGTTTTACTTTGTGTCCCTTGGTAGAGTGCCATCAGAACTCACAGCAACCTCAAACCTTGGACTTATGAGATCCTCTTGCTTCAGCCTCTTAAGTAGCTGGGACTATAGGTGCCTGCCACAAAGCCCAGCTATTGTTTTAGAGACCAAGTCTTGCTCTAGCTCAAGGTGGTCTCGAACTCCTGAACTCAGGCCATCTACCCACCTAAGCCTCCCAGAGTGCTGAAATCATAGGCTCACCTGGCCCCAGAAATTCTCCAAAAGATTCCAAAACACAGGACATTTTTACTATGACATATGAAACTCCTCTTGCAACAAGTTACTTTACAGTGAAAAATTGATAAATGCTCTTTTTATGAAGTGAAAGTGATTAGTGGTTCAGACAGTTCTGTGTGTGTGTGTGTGTGTGTGTGTGTGATTTTATAAGTTAAAAATAAATGTGGAGTGGAGAAAATGGATACAACACTAAAACTAGAACATATCCTTTATCCAGGGATGCAGGACCCTATGGTAGCAACTGTGTAGCTGAACTTCCTGTGATAACAACAACATTCTACACCTGGGCCATCTAGTATGATGATAGACTAGCCACATGGAACTACGGAAAAGTGGCTAGTGCAGGGGGGCGCCTGTGGCTCAAAGGAGTAGGGCACTGGCCCCATATAGCAGAGGTGGTGGGTTCAAATCCAGCCCCAGCCAAATAGTGCAAAAAAAAAAATGGCTAGTACAACAAGGAACTGAATTTTTAATTTTATTTACTTTTAAGTAACCTAAATCTAGTTTTTTATGCTTTTTTTAATTAAATCATAGCTGTGTACATTAATGCAATTCTGGGGTACAATGTGCTGGATTTATATACAATTTGAAATACTTGCATCAAACTGGCTAACGTAGCTTTAAATAAATAAATAGAAAAAATAAAAGTCAGGTGAAGGCTATGTTAAATCTAGTTTTAAATAGCCATATGTGGCTAGTATCCACCACACTAGAAAATGCCACTCTGTGTTTTCTTTTCCTTTCCTATCCTTCCCTTCTCTTCCTTTCCTTTCCTTTTTTATTATACACAAAGTCTCACTAGTGACTCACCCCCGTTAGAATGCAGTGGCATCATCATAGCTCACTGCAGCCTCACACTCCTGGGCTCAAGTGGTCCTCTTTCCTGTGTTGACCTCCTGGCTACCCAGGACTACAGGCACCCACCACCACACCTGGCTAATTTTTTCTATTTTTTATAGAGATGGGGTCTCACTCTTGCTCAGATTGGTCTCCAGCTCCTGAGCTCAAGTCATCCTGCCACCTTGGCCTCCCAGACTGCTGGGATTACAGCCTGCACAGACAATCACTTCCTCACTTCCTTGGACCAGTGATTGCCAGGCTGTTCCCAAGGTCCCAAGAGGCTGGGACATCTATCTCATTGATTTTCATCACTTCCTTCCTTTGTCAGTGAGTTGAGTGAGTATCTATTACACACCTTGCCTTGTGCTACCCACTGAGAAATCAGTGATGGCCCCTGAAGCTCACAGTGGGAAGACAGACTAGGAAAGAAGCTATTACAACCCAGGAGTTTGTGACAGATTTGGGGGCACCAGGTGCTGGGGCACAAGCCACTCATCCTGGGAAGTGGAAGGAGAGAAGCTCCTGGGACAAGGAGGATGGGAATTAACTGGCCAGGGTCAGGGAAGGGGATTCTAGAAAGAAGCTGGGCAAATGTAAACAAAGGCTGACATAATAAAATGTGGTGTTCTACCAGGTCTCCATTTGCAACCACCCCACACAGGTGCAAGGAGGAAGTGTGATTTAAGAAGAATACCTTTTCTTCTTGCTAAGCTGAGATATTTCTGAATATGATTCTCCATCCCACCGGACTGATGGGAGATTTAATTTCTTTGTTATCATTTCTGCTCTTCCAGGACCACCCTAAGTGAAATTTCTGGAGTTGTTACAAGGTCTAGTCTAGAAATTTTGGCAAAGCCCCCCAACTCCACCCGTGTGCTACATTGGTTATTAATCATATGCTTGTTTACCCTGCAACTTTCTCTATTCCTCAGGACACAAAGCCCCAGGCCCCAGGGTCTCCTAACCCTAACTTCCTTCAAAAATTTATTTCTTTTGAAGATTTCCCCCTCTGTGGACCACCTGTCCCTGAAGCTGCAAGGGTAATGATGCCTTTTAACTTCACATTTGCTGTACCAACATAAACCTCCATTAGGGAAACTCTTTCTCCTCGCCTTTGATGTCAATACTGTTTGCTATAGGAATGATGCTCAGTAACTCTGGTCCTAGAAATGTGAGAATGGGATGCTCAACCCAGCGAATTATTTTCTTACGAATTCATTTTTAACAAAATATTCAGGAAATGGTGTGTAGTTCAGTATAATAATCCAGGGAGTACCTAATTCTGGAGTACTGGAGTTTTAGGGTAATGGCATAATGGATACTCTCAGGATTTTTGTCAGTATAATTTGGCTTCTTGTAGTCAAATCTTTTTGTGTGTGTAAAGGATTCAGCACTATATGTAATTTTTTTTTTAATTTCAGATTATCATGGGGATGCTTATGTTTTGGTTACATTGCTTTATTTTATACAGTTAAAGTCAGAGTTATAAGTGTATCCCTCACCCAGGAAGTGTGCAACAGACCCATGGAATGTACCTGTGGGGTTAGAACTTGCCTGTTCCCTTCTCCCCCTTCTTCCTTCTTAAGTTTCATTAAGTTTTGCTTCGTATGAGCATATAGGCGTTGACCAACTAGTTCCAATTTAGCAATGAGTACATGTGGCATTTGTTTTTACATTCTCATGATACTTCACTTAAAAGAATGGTCTCTACTTCCACCTAAGTTGTTACAAAAGATACTAGCTCTCTATCATTTCCTGCCTGAATGATATTCCGTGGTATACAAATGCCACCACAACAAAAATAAATAAATGGGACCTGATCGAGTTAAACAGTTTCTGCACAGCCAAAGATGCAATCAACAAATCAAATAGACAATCTATAAAAGGGGAGATGAATTTTGCAGGGTTCACAGTTGGCAAGAACCGAATACCAGAATCTACAAAGAACTCAAGCAAATCAACAAGGAAAGATTGAACAACCACATTAAAAATTGGGCAAGAGACATGAGCCAAAACTTTCTTTATGAAGACAGACTAATGGCCAACAAACACAGTAAAAAATGCTCATCATCTCTAATCATCAGGGAAATGCAAATCAAAACCAGACAGAGATATCACTGTCTATAATAATTCTTACAGCCATCATAGTTTGCCTCCTATCAAACAAACTGAAATGACAATGTATGAGTTAAACTATGCCTACACTACATAATTGAAAGTTACATCAAAGTCATAACACCAGTAACCTCAGAATATGACCTTACTTGGGAACAGGGTCTTTACAGTGTTTCCGAATTAATATGAGGTTCCTACAGTGGTCCCTAATCCAGTGTGGCTGGGGTCTTTATAAAAGGGGGAAATTTAGAAGAGACAGAGGTTCACAGAGGGGAGATGATGTAAAGGAAAACGACGGTGTCTATTAGCAAAAAAATGCCTGAGGCCACCAGAAGCTAGGAGGAAGATCTGGAACAGACCCTTCCCTAGAGCCTTGGTAGGGAGTATGGCCATGCTGACACCTTCACTTTGACCTCCAAGGTGAGACAATACATTTCTGTTGTTCTAAACCACTCCGTTTGTGGTACTTTATTACAGCAGCCATAGGAAACACATACAGTGGTTTCTGCCTTTCTCAGCCTCCCTTGCAGCTACATTAGGGACATGTGACTGAAGTTTATGCAAATCAGGATCCTCTGTCAGGACTTGAGTGGGCAAAGGGGCACAGCATCCTCCTCAATGTGAGAGATGTGCCAACCAGGGCCACAGGTGACCAGTGGTGCCCTCTCTGGACTGGTTGCCGTGCTAGGAATTTTCCCTGGCTTCTGAGTGTCGTGTTTTCCTTTATTCCTGCCTGTTTCCTGATTCTGTTTCTATGTCCCAACTGAGAGCCTTCCAGGAAATTCTGTTGCTTCTTAAATCAGCAAACAAGAATTTCCTTTGCTTGCAACTGATGACCCTGGTTGATGCAGATGGGGACCATGAAGGGTTGCAATGTTGCCGGACCAAGGAGTCCATCTGTCTGCCACCTAAGCCAACCAACGGAGAGCCAGTGAGAGATCAACAGCTACACTTTTATTTACAGAAAAGACAGCAATTCCAGAAAACAGTGGGGAGATCTCCCCAAAGAACTGCTCTGCTCTCCTGTTCCCATTTGTTACTTTTTATTCTCATGGTAAAAGTAAATATCAGCAATGTTATTACTCACTATAGTATACATTAAACAGATTCCTCTTCATAGGTTATAAGGTTACACATATCTTCCTTATTAAAGTGGTTCAACACATTTACTCTAGGCTAAATTTATAGTCAACATTTCATGGGGTGCACAGAATGTCCTGGGTTCTTGACTGGTACAGAGTCCTGGTCCCCAACTTATCTATGATGGTGGACAGTAGGCCTTGGAAAGAAATAAATAATTTCCAGATAACGGCATATAGGCTCATCTCATCTGGCCTTGTTAGGGCCTGACCAGCGGTACCCTGAATGAAATGACCATTCACATGAATAGTGGCTAGTAATAACAAAGTTTCCCTGTGGCAGTGGACAGGGGCAAAGTGTAACCTGCAAGTGGGGTGTCCAGTGGCTTCAGGTAGGGGGAGGGGAATGGATTAGCAGGTGGGAATGTCAAACATGGGCGAGCCAGAGAACAAGCGTGCAGTTTAAAATGTGTGCGTGTGCCTGTGGTGTGGGTAGGTGTGTATATACATTTGCACATCCTCAGCCACAGACCCTGCAAAGGGGGGTCAGTCAAACGTGCCCGTGGGGATGAACTTTGGTCGCCCGACGGAGCTTACTAAACAGTGTGTTCAGGCTTCACTGGTGCTGAGCAGGGCCAACGACAATTTCCAACTTTGAAAAATGAGCCGCTTCACTCGCCTGGTGCTAATGCCTTTTTCGAAGAAACTTACATCTTGGAAATGTCATGACACATTGCAATCACGAAGAACACAGCCACAGTAATTGGGAGTGTTTCTTCAAGAGCAGAGCATGTCAGGGAAGATACATGACTCGCAGCATAATTTCCTGCAACAATGGTGAAGAGGGGGAGGTAGGGGACCAGGTGGTGCATGAGAGAGCTGCCAGGGAAGTAAATCCCGTTGGGAGCACCAGTACCTGGGACTTTTTGTGGGTAATGGAATTGCTTTGGCACTCAAGAGGATACAGCTTCTGGTACTGGGTGGCTGCATATCAGTTGAGAGGCTGACCATTCTTATAGATTGCCTATGAGTTAGTTTCTCTACCTTTCAAATGGGAATAAGGTCACATGTGTGGCAACCACATTTCAATGAACTGATAATCATTAAGATTTCCTGAGCATGTACTGATGGCCAGACACTAAACACTATTCATGTACTAACTCATTTAAGGCAGGTAAAAGCCCCAGGAGGTGACAATTATCACCCCCCAGAGGATGAAGAGATTAAGGCACAGCAGAGGTCAAAATCTTTCTCAGGTGACGAAGTTAGAATGCGATGCTGTCGACATTTGAACTCAGACAATCTAGTCTGGCATCTGAATTCACGACTCCCACACCACTGCACTCACGACAAGTGCCGTGTCATTGTGAAAAGTATAAAGTGCTGGCAAATATGCATGTGTTAACATTCGCAGTGTTGGGGATCCCTTTAAAAGAGTGTAAACAAAACCAGAGCGAACCTGCTTCTATCCGCAGCTATTTAATAAGGTAGGACATCTGAAAATGAAGTTTGCGAACTCATCCCAGAAAATGTGCTAATTCCTCATTGCTAAATAGCACTACGGTGACCAGATGGCCAAGGGGACTACTTACTGCAAAGGTGACCATACTGAAACTCAGTGATGAGACATGTGGCATTTTTCCTAGGGTTACTCTGTGAACCTAATTGTCCGAACTCATAGAATAACAAAAATAACTATAATAGTTCCACTGTGCACCAGGAATAGTAGATAGCTTTCAATAAATGGTCTCAGTTCCCACTGTGTACCAGGGATGGATGGATGGATGGATGGATGGATGGATGGATGGATGGATGGATAGATAGATAGATAGATAGATAGATAGATAGACAGACAGATAGCTTTCAATAAATGGTCTCAGTTCCCTCTGTGTACCCGGAATGGATGGATGGATGGAAGGATGGATAGATAGATAGATAGATGGATGGATAGCTTTCAATAAATGGTCTCAGTTCCCATTGTGCACCAGGGATGGATGGATGGATAGATAGATAGATAGATAGATAACGTTCAGTAAGTTACCTCAGTTTTTCCTGCCAGTAAGTAAGTAAAGGGACACATTTTCCATTTTAAAGGTGAGAAACTTAAAGCCCAGAGTATCTTATATTTCTAGGATTATCCGGTAAAATAAATGGCTGTGATGAAATCCAGATTCAGATGGACAGATTACAGGTACTACCTTCTCCACAAAATGCTGTGATAGACCAGTTTCCCTCTAAGAAACATCCGTTTAAAATATTTGTACCTTTGGACTCACAGCTCAGTGAAAGAGAAAAGCGCAAAGATGTTAACAAGACAATGTAAATATTAACATTCACTTTCAGAGGTTAAATTACCTGGAAGCCCTCATTTCTAAAGGCCAACCTTCTCTGATCTTCATTCTCCAAAATACTATAACCTTTTCCATGAGAAAATTATGCAACTGCTCCTTACGTTTGCACAGAGCTCAGGTTTGGGGGATTGTCATTTGGGGAGCAAAGAGGAAGGAGAAAATGCACATTCTCCTATTCATCCCTTGCTGGTGGACACCAAGCCCCCCTTTTTTTGGACAGAGTCTGAAGCAGCATCCTCTGAGCATCATCCTAGCTCCACGGCAACCTCAAACTCTTAGGTCTGAGCAATCTTCTTGCCTCAGCCTCCCAAGTAGCTGGCACTACAGGTGCCTGCCATAACACCCAGCTAGTTTTTCTATTTTTAGTAGAGATGGGTTCTTGCTCTTGCTCAGGCTGGTTCCAAACTCCTGAGCTGATGTTATCTGCTTAGCTTCATCCTCCCGGAGTGCTAGGAATACAGATGTGGGCCACCACACCCAGCCTGACACTGAGCTCTTCCCTTCAGGCCCTGGGATGCATGTGTGGCTCAGCCTTTCTGCTACCATCAGTTCACTGCTCACACGTGACAAAGAGTATTTCAGTAAATGAAGACTCGGAATGTACCCCAAAAAATGCATCAACTCTTTAGAAGACAGAGCTGTATTAAGGGGATGCCATGATGAGCAACTGAATGAGTCCTTGTGAATTCCAGCTTTAAATAATTACTGAGATTAATTTATAATAAAATAATCAGTGTTTGTTCACAAAAATTAAAGAAGTTCAAGCACGCTCAAAGCACGTGGGTTGGTCGTCTTTAGTATTTTTCAGGGATGAGGGCAGTGTTTTCATTGCCTGCCTTTAAGAGGAGGGCTGATAGAAGAAAGATAGGAAGGAAAGGACCAGTGGCATCAAAGTCACATGAATATAACTCTGATACCCAGCTGTGACATTTATCAGTTGTGTCAGACTGAAAAGATCATGTCACTCCTGGACACAACCACCTCTCCTGTTAAATGGTGTAGTGTTTCCTGCCTTGAGATCTCTCATGACCCAGACTATAAACCTCAGTAAGACCAGTGGCTGGATGGAGCAGGTGTTCAGTTAACAAATCGTAAATTATCAGGGCTGTGGTGAGTATTAAATGAAATAATTTATTTTATAAAAGGCGTGGCTGAATTCCTGATAATACTAGATGCCTAATAAATATTTCCTCTCCTTCCACCTTTAGCCTCTCAATTGTATCTTAAAAAGAAACCCAGCACTCTGGATTTTGCCTTTCTAAACTCTGTACATCCACTGGGCACATTTTGGGGAGTTCCATGCTCATCTCAGATGCAAACAGCAGCAATGTGAATTCCTGATTGTCTCCACCCACAGCGCTCTTTATTTTGGGTGATAGTGATACCATCATTCCAGGTGCTAAAAACATGCAACCCCCCAAATCCTTTGACTAATTTATATGTCGAAGTGATGTTATTGCTACACAAATAATCATGGTGCTTATACTTTTATTGCAGATTGCATCACTTGTCAGTGGAATGTGATCCCTGTCGCAGTTCATGAATCTTGCTTTGTATCTCACCTTATCTAAAAGCAGAATTCTCCAACTCTTTTATTTTTTCAGCTCCATCTTTGCTTATGTTGATTTTAACTTTTTATGTCATTTCCCCTCACATTTAGTTGGATTTGATGTTTCTTTACTGACTCAGAGAATCCTTTTTTTCTTTTTTTTTTTCAGGAAAGTTTAAATCAAAAACATTTGTTATCAGGTGACGCCTGTGTCTCAAAGGAGTAGGGCGCCGACCCCATATGACGGAGGTGGCAGGTTCAAACCCAGCCCCAGCCAAAACCTGCAAAAAAATTGTTACCTTAACAGATCTATTTGATCTTATTTACTCATTTTATCTTATACTGTTTGTTATTGTTTTGGTTATAGTGCTTCTTTGAAACTTACTTTGTTTTTCTCAGTTTTCCTATAGGATTATATTTGGTTACTATATGCCTTTTCTAATGATGTTAAAAACATACTATCTTAATTTTTACTATGTTATTGGCTGATATTAATGTTCTGAAGAGCATCATTTTGAACTGAGCTATCGTATGGGACTAATTTATACAACAGTATGCATTTTAACTTCTCTATCGTCTGTCTTGCCCCTGGGGTGCATGGCTCTTGTATTATAACTTGCCCGATGGTACACTTTTGAGCACCTGACTTAGAATTTTTCTTTACCCCTAGTGTTTCTCTGCTTCAACTAAAGAGTATGGCACTCAACACCTGCTCAATAACTTTTGTGATTAAAGGAAGGCTTTACCTCACCCTACTTTCTTTTCTTCTCAGGGTTTGTAAATGTATCATGAGACCCAAACCCAGATGGTTTCTATGTTATTATTTTCATGAGACAGAGATTTTCATTTCAGAATTATTTTTTTAGCTGTCATGTAGAATTTTGTGATCATACCTGCAAGATGATCCTCCCACTTACCAAGCACTATCCTTGCCACCCTCTGTCTCTCATTCTACCTTTAGGAAATAGCAGGTGTTCTCCTATATGCGGGAAAAAGTTTCGTCTTAGGAGACAGTGCTGTCTCGGGCTCCATACATTACTGTGAGAAAAGAGCTATGAGGTGAAATTTTATTAAGATGATTCTATGCAGCAGAATTACCCACCTAATTCCTGAGTAGTGAAATGCAATCAATGTTAATTTAGCCCCTATCCATCATTCGATACCATGCCAAGCACATGTATTAACATAGAGGAATAAACATTTATTCATTCAACAGACGTCAATTGAGTGAATCTCTGAGGACAAAACAATGGCACACTTCAGCCCATGGGACTCTTAGGAACCCCATTGTACCTCATATACAATTGCTGCATAACAAAATATGAAATGGTGGTTTTCTTTCTTTAAACAAAAAAAGAGCTTTGGAGCAGATAAAATGAAAATATCATTCCATCTTCCCTCACTCCCCCCAAAAAGTTCCAGAAAGTTCCAAAGGCCTTTCACTGAAAACCGGGTAAAGGATATTCTGAGCCAAGTGCTCACGTGTATCATTTTAAAAGACAAATTACCAGTAATCCAGTTAAATTTTAAATAGCATTATCTAAATGAAAAATATCAAAGTCTGAGATATCCCAGCAAGAATAGCTCCAATTTCCTGCCTGTATGCTAAATACGGAATAGACTGTTTAATATCATCTTGATAACATTTTTATAAGTTCGTGTTAGCCCATCAGATTGCAATTTGTCACCTGCTATCTAACAATTTTCTAATTCTTTACCACTTTACAATGTAAAATAATAGGCACAGAATTTCGAGGCTTTTTTTAATAATAGAAAAGGCAGAGCGAATGTGAGGGGCTTTCTTTCTACCAAGTGATTCTCCTTGTTAGAATAAGAATGGTTGCCAATAATTCAAACACATGCGGTATGGAGCTCATTTTACTTTTTTTCTCCACTGAATTAAATTAATTTGTGAAAGATAACACTAAATGAATAAGAAAATCCCCAAATCTCTCTTTCCCTCACCTCTCACTCTTCCCAAAAGTTGCAGGCAGGAGCAATGGTGAAAAAAAAAAAAGCTATGGATGTTTTGTACCTGGAGTTGGACACTAAGTTAGGCTTGGGTTGCAATCCAAAGCCAGCTACTTAAAGCCACACTAATCTCACAAAGCTGTTTTCTTCATGAGTAAAACTGGGAAAATGATTTTTACTCACAAGGCTCTTAGGAAAATTGGGGTTAAGCTGTGAAGTCTGCTGAAGAATGGGAAACACCACAGGCGCTTCGTAAACTATAGATTGTTATGTTCCAGCTAGTGTTCTATTTCCTGACTACCCTTTGTACCACAACTACTTGAAAAAGTAGTTTCTAATTTTTCTCCTCAATTTTCTTTTCCATCACCACTTGTTTGACACTGGTAGATAGATAATGATATTACCTAGTAAGAACTGGCCATCTGCTCTCATTCAATAGCATATGTATGCTTATAGCAATCTTCTCGTCTCAGTGGAGAATAACTAGTTTTTTAACTGCTCAGAACAAAAATAAATCTCAAAGGTGCCCTAATTCCTTCCTTATTCATACACTTTATGTCTGTTAGGGAATCCTGTGGACTCTACCATCTTGTCTACCCAGCTATCTACTGAATGAGGGGCATGTAACTCTGGAAGGGAACAAGGGATTCAACAAAAACTTTACACAAAGTATTTGGGTGTTTAGGTGACTCTGTTGACACCTTCTGCCCTTGATCACTGGTTTCAGTTGTAAGGAACACTACCTCAGCCAGTTTGCCCAGTTAACCATCACGTGCCTGATTTGAATGAGGGAAGGAAAGGTGGACAGTTTCCCCTTCCAGTGGAGGAGGAAGAAGTTAGCTATTGATGGGCTGCACAGGGCCTGGGCTTGGCTTACCGGCCATTGTGCCTTGGAGGTGCTACCAGTGTTGGGGGCACTACAGTGGTACCTGTCAAGGTAGAAAGGTCGTCCTTCTGTTCCTTATCTTCCAAAATGCCATCTCCTTGTTGTTATTGGCTAAGAACCAAGGATATTCCCCTATTCAAATGCTCATTTACTGGGAAAGAAAGCAGGAGAGATGGGTCTTCTGGGATATTCCAAAAGCTAAATATTAATAAATATTAATACATGTGTATGCATATGTGCATGGATGAAATGTTTTGAAAACATCCTTCTCAATTATTTTATTTACTTATTTACAAAATAGTTTATGAAACTCTTCCTGCATGATTTCCCCTGGTTTTCAGAGCAGCTTTGAGGATCTATTACTATTTCCATATCAGATCTGATTCTCTTACTCTGCTCTGCCTTTTTTTAAAATTCTTTCTCGAAATTATATATTTTTATTTATTTATTCATTTATTTTTATTAAGTCATAGCTGTGTACATTAGTGCAATCATGGGGTACAATGTGCTGGCTTCATATACAATCTGAAATATTTTCATAAAACTGTTCAACATAGCCTTCATGACATTGTCTTAGTTAATTGTGTAAAAACATTTGAGCTCTGCATTTAGTAAGTTTCACCTGTTCTTTTTTTTCTAGAGCACATGTAACCTGTAATGTAACACTTAAGTTTCTTGTTCATTATGGGGATTGTATGCTTTCTCTCTTCTTCAAGAATAAAAGCCTTTTTCTTAACTTCACTCTTTAATCCTAAATGTCTAGAGTACTTTCTAGCACATAGTAGGCACATAACTAGTCTTTGCTGAATGAGTGAATATCAGTTTACCTATCAAGGGTAAACAAATTCACATCATCATCACCATTCACAACTATAACATCCTCTGGACCTCTGCCTTCTACATAGCATTCTTTTCCAGGGTATGTCTAATCCCTTCTTAATACTAAAACCTCAGTTAAAAAGTTTGATGCTCCTGAAGACCTGATAGAATCAATTATTAATCAGACAATGAAAGCCATCATTTCTCTATTTTCTGTTGTCTATCAGGCAGTTCAGCGCCCAAGCAATTGCTCAGTCCCATCTTGAATTCATCCTTTCCTTTCCCTTTCCTCCACCTACATTCCTTTTTTCTATGTGCCCATGCGTTTTGTATTCATTTCTTTCCTACAAAGTATAAATAGGACAAGTAAATGTAGATTAAATGCAAAATAAGACCGTACCAAGTTGTCTTTATACAAAACTGAATAACCACATCATAATTCTTTTTAAAAAACCCAGAACCAAACAAAAAACCAGTAAGAATTTGCTGCATGTTTAATATGTATTGGACATAGCTCCACTGTCTACTTTATAATGCCTGATTCGCTTCTCCAATAGATGCAATCTCCCTGGTTCTGAAAGTATTGAAGCTGTAAGCTCCTGGTCTAGAGGTCAGGTAACAACATCTGAGACTTGGTTGCATGGGCTGCAAGAGTGAGATAAAGGGATCTTTCCAGGCTTAAAGGGATATTTGTGAAGCAGAGAACTGACACAATGGTGCATAGAAGGATACTCTAAGGCCTTAAAAAGCCATCTATACACTCCTTTCCAAATGTCCCCCCACTCCCCGCACACACATTCTCACTAGTAGAATATGGACATCTTTACGTGCACCACCATGTCCTGGCTGCCCAAGGCGGGCACTTGCCTTCAAACAACGTAGCTCATTGTATTATGTTCCCCCTGTAAGACGCCTTACAGAGCTTGTTGAAAAGCAAAGATCTGGTGAAGGCTGATGAGATGCCTGCTTTCTCTCCGCCTTTGTTATGTAGATGAGTTTCCATTTTATTTTTGGTGTTTCAGTTGAATCCTGAGCATTTTAATAGTTGTAAAGCTTCACTGAACTTGAGAAGGGCTTAATATTCGAAATGTTAAATGGGCTCGGCAATAATATCTAGCAGAAAATGAGGGTCTCTTTCTTAGTTCTCCTTTTCCTCCTTCATAATGAAGAACCGATTTTCACTATTAATGGGACTCTTACATGAGGAGCTCTGCAGTGGTCCAGGGTAATTCATCATTAATTAATGTGCCATCTTTTTCAACCTTGTCCCCATTTAATCATAAGAGCTGGTGAATATCGGAGCTCAGGGTGGTTGGAATAATACAAGAAAAATATTAACTCCTGGCATTGTTCAGGGTAGGAGTTATTTTTCCCATGGAAAATTGTGAGGATACAAAAAGTTGTTTGTAAGTACTGTGAGTACCAGGGGGTACCCACAACCTATGCTCTGCTGCTTGGATCTCCGACTCAAGTCTTGGATTCATGTTTTTGTTCCTTTTTCATGGGACCCTATATGAATAACTTTTGAAACTTGTATTCTAATTTCCTTCCTTTTTTAGGTCTTTTAAAAATCACAGTAAAATGTATAAATAGAATTTTCCATTTTAGACATTTTTACATGCACAGTTCAGTGACATTAACTTTGTCTGCTTTATTATGCAACTACCACCACCATCCATCTCTAGATGTTTTCCATCATCCCCAGATGAAACTCTGCACCCAGCCTTCCTCCCTCTCCGTCAGCCCTGATAACTCTCATTTTACCTCCTGCCTCTGTGAATTTGACTATTCCAAGTACCTCATATCCTCACAGAATCACACAATCTTTGTCCTTTTGTGTCTGGATTATTTCACTTAACAGAATGTCCTCAGGGTTCATTCCTATTGTGACGTGTACCCAAACGTCACCTCCCTTTAATCTTATGTAATATTCTATTGTATGCAAGCATGCATGTGTACCACATTTTGTTCCTCCATTCATCCACCAATGGACAGCATTATTGCAGCATTTTGGCTGCTGTGAATTTAGTGTACAAATACCTCCTCGAGTTTCATGTATAGTAATCCAGAAGTGGAACTGATCAATTGATTATATGGTAAGCCTATACTTAATTTTGCAGGGAGATGTCCATCGTTTTCCACAGTGTCTGTACCATTTTACATTCCTACCAGCAATGCACAAGCGTTCCAGTTTCTCCACATGTTCACCGGCACTAGTTTCCTTTATAGTGGCCATCCTAACAATCTGAAGTGGGATCCCCCTGTGGTCCTGGACTGCGTTTCTCTGACAATTAGTGATGGTAAGCAGCCATTAAAGGTCTTGCAAAACAGTCCTATTATCTCCTTTAGATAAATGTCTATTCCTAGTCCTTCCTTTTTTGAATTGAGTTTTTTTCTTGTTGTGGTTCTTTTTATATGCTGCATATCAATTTTATCAGAAAGATGATTCATTTCTGTCTACTTTCTCCCATTCTGTAATCTCCCATTTCTGTCTACTTTCTCCCATTCTCCAATCAATTCTTTTGATTGTTGACAGTGTCCTTTGATGTATGAAATTTGAATTTTGAGCAAGTCCAATTTACCTTTTTTTCCTTTGTTGCCTTTGATTCAGTGTCAGATCTAGTAAATCCTGCGCAAATCTAATGTCACAAAGATTTTCCTCTATCTTTTCTTCTAAGAGTTTTATAGTTTTCACTCTTACATTTAGGCTTTTAATTCATGTTGAGTCCATTGTGAGATGTGATGTAGGGTGACAGTTGAAGTTCATTGTTTTGCATATGAATGTTCGGTTTTCCCAAAACTATTTTTGTTCTCTCCCCCATTGAACAATCTTGAAATCCTTATCAAAAATCATTTCATCATCTATCCAAGGGTGATTTTGGAGCATTATTATACTTTGGGTAGCATGGGGAAAATGTATGTGCTTTATATTCACATAAACTTGAATTTGAATCCCTACTCTGCTACCTAATAGCTGAGCAAGCTTGAGTGAGTTTGGTCAACATCCCTGAGATGAATTTTGCCTTCAGTCAAGCGGGTGTGGTGATGCCAGTCTGTTAGGGTTGCTGTAAAGATTATGTAAATTAAAGTGGTTAGCACACGGTAAATGTTCACTAAATGATTCCTACATTTAAAACCTCTCCAAGCCTTTGTTTCCCATCTGCATAATTAGGGAATTAACACTTACTACACAAAACCTAGTTCACTGGTTAGTAAGGACGAGAAAAGATGGAAAAGAAAGGCATCTGGTACAGAGAGCCAACCGTAAGAATATTTGCCCTATTGGCATGGCTGATTTGAAGAGTAATATTTTTGTACAGCTTAAGAGACAACTTTTAAGACTGTTTGCTCCCTTTTTTCTTGATAAGCATCATGTGTATCTGACAATTGCATTCCATCCCTGAGAATTACCCCATCCCTTGTTCAACTTGACACTTTCCATGCCCAATTGGCAAAGATGCACTTTAATGTATTAATTAATTAATAAATTTTTTTTTATTATTGTAAACCAACAATTTATAATTGTATAAGTTTATGGAGTACACAGTGATGTTATAATCTATGAATACAATGTAGAATAATTAAATCAAACTAGTCAATATGTCATTACCTCAAATACTTAACATTTTTGTGGTAAGAGCATTTGAAATTTAATTTCTTAGCAATTTTGAAATGTATATTACTCTAAAATTAACTATAGTTACCACATTGTACAATAGAACTCAAAAAAGAATAAAGCATTCTTTGTGAGATTTTGCACCTTTGACTATCAATGAGATAAAATACCATTTTCAAAATGGCATCCGAACGTCAGTGTATTTACCCACATCCTCCAGGTCATAATAAAGCAAGCAGGTGAACAGAGTAATAATGGAGCTCCTCGGTTCTAATTCTTATAAGACAATGTTCCTATGCCTTTCTTCAACCAACTTTCTCTGTAAACAGTTTGTTAAACATGAAATACCATGAATAATTAATAAATTTTTGAGGCAGAGTCTCACTCTGTATGCTGGGTAGATTGCCAGGGCATCATCATAGCTCACAGCAAACTCAAACTCTTGGGCTTCAACAATTCTTTTCCCTCAGCCTCCCAAGCAGCTGGGGCTACAGGCACCTACCACAAGGCCCAGCTAGTTTTTCTATTTTTAGTAGAAATGGGGTCCCACTCTTACTTAGGCTGGTCTCAAATTCCTGAGCTCAAGCGATTCACTTGACTTCAGCCTCCCAGAGTGCCAGAATTACAGGAGTGAGCCACCATACCCAGCCAATTTATTCAAGTTTAAGCTTAAATTCGGACAAAGCTTATGTACGTATAAACGTTGTTTTTTTCCCCACTTTGATATGGCTACCTAAAAAGTGCTTGCATTGATTGGCATAACCAAAATCCTCTTGCTAATTAAAAAAAGGTGGCAATCTCATGTGCTAGCAAGGATACGGGAAAATTAGAACTCTCACACTTCACAGATAGGAATCAACATGGTACGGCCACTTTAACACTGTTTGGCACTTTCTTGTAAAAAGTAAACTCATATTTATCATATGTCCTAGAATCCCCATTCCTGAGTTTCTAGAGAAACAAAAACTTATATTCAATGATATGCCAATGTAGGTTCATCAGTTGTAAAAAATGTGCCACTCTAGTGAGGGGAATTCACAACAGGGAAGGACATTCATGTGTGAGGGCAAAGGCTATATGAAAATCTTTGTACCTTCCTCTCAGTTTCACTGAGGACCTGAAACTGCCCTAGAAAAAGACTCTATTAAAAATACATATTTTTAACAAGCTAAAAACTTATTTTCATACAAAAGTCATATCCCAATGTTCATGGCAGATCTAGTCCTAGTTACTAAAAAACTTAAACCAAATGTCCTTCAACTAGTGAATAAATTAAAAATACATAATATGTTCACACAATGGAACATTACTTAGAAATTTTTAAAAAACTACTGATAATGCAGTAATGTGACTAAATTTCAAAGACGTGCCAAGAAAAAGAAGCTAGACTCAAAAAGCTACAGACTCATGGTTCCATTTATAATGATAATGTGGAAAGATAAACATATAGGAACGGAGAACAAATCAGTGATTTTAAGAAGCGGGGGTGAAATTAGTAGGCAGTGGCTAAAA
This sequence comes from Arctocebus calabarensis, assembly GCA_963573935.1. Classification (NCBI taxonomy): domain Eukaryota; kingdom Metazoa; phylum Chordata; class Mammalia; order Primates; family Lorisidae; genus Arctocebus; species Arctocebus calabarensis. The sequence continues at coordinate 7,889 of CAUYON010137557.1, read as the reverse complement.
ATAACTGTGAACATTTTCATAAGTCATGGAACTGTAAAAAAAAATGAATTTTACTACATATAAATGATGCCTCTGTTTAAAAAATGGAAGACTTCTTCCTGCTGACTTTCAAAAAATTAAGGACTCAAAATATGGAACTCATGTTAGATGTTCATCCCTGGCTATCTTATAACACATGTTTATTATCCCCCAACTAAACAGTATCCTTTTTGCATCAAATGCGTAGCCCTCTGTTGAACTTCCACTCCACACCCTGCTGAACTTGTAGAAATTTTGAAAAGATTCCATGCTTCAGTGCTACTGTTCATGGAGAAGCATTTATAAAGAGTCTGCACTATTTACAAGATACCAGCACCCAATATTTCATGAGACATAGTTTATCCCATGGTTGCCAGTCTTTTATGTTTGTGAACTGCTACATATGACTGGTGACTCTGACAGTTACAATTTGTCAACAACTGCTTCCTGTGTCTTTACTTCATTTTAATGTTGCACGTTTCATTATGACTGGTGAGCTGAACATGTCTATAACTTTGATAACTCAATTCACTTTATTAATAATGGCTTCCCGAGCAGTTATGACATAATAATAACCATACTGAGGATGAATATGTCACAAGGAATCCATTATTATTTATTTATCATTTATGACATGTGTTCCAGAAATATTACAGAATATTTATTAAACATGTATAGATAATTTTATGCTACTACTAGCATGTGATATAAATACATTATTAATTCCCTTGAATGGTTGATGGATTGAGCTCAAAATAAAGCTGTTGCCAACTGGGGTTCTTGCCAATAAAGTTAAAAAAAAAAAAGAAAGGAAGCAGTCTTCTGCTTTTGAAACTTTCAGAGAGACAATGTGGGTCCTTCACAAGGTTTCCTTGCTATGTGTGGTTGTGTGTTCCAGAAATCTCTCAGCTATCCAGAACAAACACACATTGATGAACAGTAGGCTAAGAAGGCCCCTGTTCCTGGAGTGACCAATTCTCATTGGTTCACTGCTTTGAAAACTGCCTGCAGTTTGCACGTTCAACCCATCATCTCAAGTTCACATAAGGTGTCCTAACAGTTCAGGGCACAGATTTCCTAAAAGCAGGAGTTAGATTGTGAACTGTTCAAAATCTAACTGTTCTTCCTCTGTATTTCTTCTCCTTGACCTTGATTGCACTTCTGCACCAGCTTCTGGAGACCCTGTCCTGTTCCCTTTATCAAGCAGGGCTGTTTAAAATGTTAAAGTCTGCCCTGCGAATGATCCTTTCCCTGATGTGAGGATGTTTTGTGAAATTGGCCCTGCATTTCGGCTGCCATTTATTTGATCAGAGGACTTCTGTCTGCATTCAGCTCTGTATATTCTGGAAATAACCTGCTATTCATTTTGTTTGGGTGCCTCTTTATCAAGATTCTTTAATTTTTTCCTTCTTTTATTTTCCCCCTTCTTCCTTGCAACTGCTCTTTTTTTGTAACTATAGAGATTTGCATCTATAAAAGTGAGACACAGAGAGCCATGATAAGGTTTCCAAAGTCTTAGGTCAGCACCAAATAACATGTATATAATGAAACTAAATGAATACAGTGTAAAGAAGTGACTTCTCACTAACAGAATGACTCAAGCTTTGCCCTGCAACCTGTGAGCAGGTTAAACTTGCTCTATGGGTTTGTGCTAGTTAATTTCTGACACTGGATAATATTGACATTAAGTAGGCCATTTTTAAAAATAAAAATTAACCTCCTCAGAAAAGTTTCAAATGGATAGACACACTCTGATAATGTTCACAGCCCAATAGTTGGCCATGATCATGTATGCGTGCCAGATGGAAATTCTGCTCGTTGTGCTTAAGATTACTTTAACACTTTCAAGACTTTAAATGCTGTGGAGGAAAGAGTGATGTAAAATGATTTTTCAGTGCCATGTATGAAGAGTGAATCAAATCTAGAGAGAGTTTCAGAAGCTTCAAAAGAGGTAGCATATTCTAGGTGCAACAATTCTCAAACAAAGAGATCTCTACCAGTCTCAAATGAATCAGCTGTATTACACATCTTGTAATCAGTAGGTCAAAGCCAAATTTCACCAAAAAGTCTGAATTATTGATGCTATTATCAAAGTGTGGAAAGCCAGCATTTCCTGCTCTAACTATACACTCAAAGGAAATGAAACCACTACCTGGTAAAGACATCCATACTTCCCATGTTCATCACAGCATTATTCATAATAACCAAGACGTGGAAAAAACTGAAGTGTCCATTGATAAATGTGATAGGCCTAGAGAGCCTAGGCTAAGACAGAAAGGTGTCAGGCCTAGGCCATAATGGAAAAATACCAGTTAACTCCTGGCGTGTTTCCAGACTGCAAGCTTTCACATGAAATGAAATGTCTAGTTCACTCTCAAAATAAATGAGAAAGTACTAATTGATTTCTTGCTTTTAGTTCATCCCCAGTTTCTTGCTTGGCTAACTCCCTGTGAAACAGACTGGGAGGTACCAACTGTTCCCAGACTGACTTTTAAACAGTACCCAGGTGGGGAAAACACTGAAACTAAGATGTATGGGAGGAAAATATTAAAACAAAGCTGTATGATGTATGGCTAACTAACCACAAAATTCTGTTTCTGTACAATGCTTGCTTGCTACCCTACCCGGATGCACCTGGACAGCCTGTGTGCCAACCAGGATGCAGACCAAGCCTTAAAACCTGTCCCCCTAAGCACTCGGGGCTGCTCCCAGAAACCCCATGTTGGACACTGAGGCAGTCGCCGGCCGGCTCTTGAATGAAAGGACTCCTCTTTATATTTAACTTGTTTGGCAGTGTGGTCTTTGCAGAACTCCTGGGCACAACAAATGAATGAGTAGAAAGACTGTGGTATGTATGTATATATACACAGACACATACACACACATGCATATATACAAGGTCTGACAATTAAGTTGGTGAACTCATCCTAGCATAATTGCTACATACTCCATTACTGAGTATCACGGTGGTTACCCTGAAGTACTCCCCTAGGGAAGCTATGTACCAACACCAGCACCTACTCCATCCTTCAAAGCAATTTTGGGACTCTTTCTGGAATGAGAAAGAGCTATTGTCATCTGAAGAACAATAAAGACAATTAAGTTCATGTGCTTGCCACCGTGAGCTTACATTGGCAGCACCACACAAACCAACCAGTGGCGTTTCATAATCTTGGTATATCAGAGTCTCACATGTTAATGTGTGGTGGTGTCTTACTGAGTATTGCTCATTGTTCTCATTACCTGTTTTTGTGTGCTGTACAACAACAGCTCTGATGGTCATTCCAGATAAAGAATTCTAAAATTGCTTTGAAGGGTGGACTAGGTGCTGGCATTGGTGCGTAGCTTCCCAAGGAGACCACATAAAAGGTGACCCTAGTGATATTCGGCAAGGGGGAATGTACCACTTTTTCTAGGATGAGGTCACCAACTTAATTGTCAGACCTCATTTACACAGTGGAACATGATTAAACTTTTAAAAAAAGGAGGACTGCTGTTTGCCAAAACATAGGTGAAACTGGAGGACATTAAACTGAATAAAATAAGCCCAAAAGTGAAATGCTGCACAATCTCATTTCCCACATGTGGAGTGGAATCTTAAAATAAAAATGTTTTTATAAGTTGAAACACAGAGATAGAGAATATAATAGTCAACAGAGCAGGAGGTGGGGCATAAGGAAACATAGATCAAAGGATACAAAGTAACAAATAAATAAAATGACAAATGGAAACATCTAATGTAGAACATGAGGGTGGTGATTACTAATTTTGTATTATACTTGAGATTTTTGCTAAGAGGAGATTTTAGGCACTCTTGCCTGAATCTACAAACACACACAAAATGGGTAGCTATGAGAAATAATGGATGGTTACTTTATTTGACTATAGTAACCTTGTCACTACCTATATGTACATGAAAACATGTTGTCAATTGTCCTCTAAAGAGGCACGGGTAGCCTGACAGGATACAAAAACTCAGACCAGATATCTGCTGCATACAAGAATCTCATCTTACCTTAAAAGATAAATATGGTCTCAGAGTGAAGAGATGGTCATCTATATTTCAGGCAAATGGATATCAGAAAAAAGCAAGTGTTCAATTTTATTCGCAAATGCAATAGGCTTTAAACCAACAAAAGTAAGAAAAGATAAGGATGGTCACTTCATATATATTAAGGGTAACAATCAACATGATGACATTTCAATTATTAACATTTATGCACCCAACTAGAATGTGCCTCAATTTATAAGAGACACTGTAAAAGACACCAGCAACTTGACTTCCTCCAGCTCCAGAATAGTCGGAGATATTTAACACTCCTTTGGCAGTGTTGGACAGATCCTCCAATAAGAAGCTAAGCAAAGAAATTTTTAGACTTAAACTTAACCATTCAACATTTGGATTTAACAGACATCTGCAGAACATTTCATCCTAATGAAACTGAACACACATTCTTCTCAACAGCCCATGGAACATACTCCAAAATCAATCACATTAGGTCACAAGTCTAACCTTAGCAAATTTAAAAGAATAGAAATTATTCCTTGCATCTTCTCAGACCATCAGGGAATAAAAGTTGAACTCAGTCACAACAGGAATCTGCAATCTCATACAAAAACATGGAAGCTAAATAAACTTATGCTGAATGATAGCTGGGTCATAGATGAGATGAAGACGGAAAATACCAAATTTTTGTAATAAAACGATAATGAAGACATGAATTATCAGAACCTCTGGGGTACTGCAAAGGCAGTCCTAAGAGGAAAATTTATAGCACTACAAGCCTTCCTCAAGAGAACAGACAGAGGAAGTTAACAACTTAATGGGACATCTCAAACAACTGGAAAAGGAAGAGCATTCCAATCTGAAACCCAGCAGAAGAAAAGAAATAACCAAAATTAGAGCAGAATTAAATGAAATTGAAAACAAAAGAATTGTACAAGGGGGGATACAAATTGATCTATTTATTAAGATCAATAAATCAAAAAATTGGTTTTTTGAAAAGGCCAATAAAATAGATAAACCTTTGGCTAACCTAACCAGGAAAAAAAGAGTAAAATCTCTAATCTCATCAGTCAGAAATGGCAAAGATGAAATAACAACAGACTCCTCAGAAATTCAAAAAATCCTTAACAAATATTACAAGAAACTCTATTCTCAGAAATATGAAAATCTGAAGGAAATTGACCCAATACTTGGAAGGATGCCACCTTCCAAGACTTAGCCAGAATGAAGCAGAAATGTTGAACAGGCCTATATCAAGTTCTAAAATAGCATCAACTATACAAAATCTCCCTAAAAAGAAAAGCCCAGGATGAGATGGCTTCACGTCAGAATTCTACCAAACCTTTAAAGAGGGAACAATACCTTTATTACTCAACCTTTTCTAAAATATAGAAAAAGAAGGAATACTACCCAACACATTCTAGGAAGCAAACTTCACCTTGATCCCCAAACCAGGGAAAGACCCAAAAAGAAAAGAAAATTATAGACCAATATCACTAATGTATATTGATGCAAAAATATTCAACAAGATCCTAACAAACAGAATCCAGCAACATATCAAACAAATTATACATCATGACCAAGTGGGTTTTATCCCAGAGTCTCAAGGCTGGTTCAATATATGTAAATCTATAAATACAATTCATCTCATAAACAAATTAAAAAACAAAGACCATATGATTCTCTCAATTGATGCAGAAAAAGCTTTTGATAATATCCAGCATCCCTTCATGATCAGAAAACTAAAGAAAATGGGTATAGAAGGGGTATTTCTTAAACTGATAGAGGCCATCTATAGCAAACCCACAGCCAATATCTTATTGAATGGAGTTAAATTGAAATCATTTCCACTTAGATCAGGAACCAGGCAAGGTTACCCATTGTTTCCACTGCTTTTTAACATTGTAATGGAAGTCTTAGCCATCCCATTAGGCAAGAAAAGGTGATCAAGGGTATCCATATAGGGTCAGAAGAGATCAAACTTTCACTCTTCGCAGATGATATGATTGTATATCTGGAAAACTCCAGGGATTCTACTACACAACTCTTAGAAGTAATCAAGGAATACAGCAGCATCTCAGGTTACAAAATCAATTTATAAATCTGTAGCCTTTATTTATACCAACAATAGTCAAGCTTAAAAAACAGTCAAGGACTCTATTCCTTTCACACTAGTGCAAAAGAAGATGAAATATTTGGGAGTTTACCTAACAAAGGATTTGAAAGATCTCTATAAAGAGAACTATGAAACTCTAAGAAAAGAAGTAGCTGAAGATGTTAACAAATGGAAAAATATACCATGTTCATGGCTGTGAAGAATCAACATTGGTAAAATGTCCATACTACCAAAAGAAATATACAATTTTAATGCAATCTCTATTAAAGCTCCACTGTCATACTTTTAAAATCTTGAAAAAATAATACTTCATTTTATATGGAATAATAAAAAACCTTGAATAGCCAAAACATTACTCAGAAATAAAAAAAAGCAGGAGGAATTACACTACTAGACCTCAGATTATACTATAAATCAAAAGGGATCAAAACAGCATGGTTCTGGCACAAAAGCAGAGAGGTAGATGTATGGAACAGAATAGAGAACCAAGAGATTAACTCAGCTACTTACTTTTATTTGATCTTTGACAAGCCAATTAAAAACATTCAGTGGGGAAAAGATTCCCTATTTAACAAATGGTGCTAGGTGAACTGGCTGCGACCTATAGAAAACTGAAACTGGACCCACACCTTTCACCTTTAACTAAGATAGATTCACACTTAATTAAAGATTGAAAGGTAAGACATGAAACCATAAAAGTACTAGAAGAAAGTGCAGGGAAAACTCTTGAAAAATTGGCCTGGGTGAATAGTTTATGAGGAGGACCCCTGGGGCAATTGAAGCAGCATCAAATATATATTACTGGGCCCTGATCAAACTAAAAAGCTTCTGCACAGCCAAGAACACAGTAAGTAAAGCAGACAGCCCTCAGAATGGGAGAAGATATTTGCAAGTTATGTCTCTGACAAAGGTTTAATAACCAGAATCCACAGAGAACCCAAATGTATTAGCAAGAAAAGAACAAGTAATCCGATCTCAGGGTGGGCAAGGGACTTGAAGTGAAACTTCTCTGAAGAAGACAGGTGCACGGCCTACAGACATATGAAAAAATTCTCATCATCCTTTATCATCAGAGAAATGCAAATCAAAACTATTTTGAGATACCGTCTAATTTCAGAAAGATTAGCCCACATCACAAAATTCCAAAACCAGAGATTTTGATATAAATGTGGAGAAAAGGGAACACTTCTACATTGCTGATGGGAATGCAAACTAATACGTTCCTTTTGGAAAGATGTTTGGAGAACACTTAGGGATCTAAAAATAGACCTGCCATTCGATCCTATAATTCCCCTACTAGGTATATACCCAGAAGACCAAAAATCACTTTATAACAAAGATATTTGTAGCAGAATGTTTATTGCAGCCCAATTCATAATTGCTAAGTCATGGAAGAAGCCCAAGTGCCCATCAACCCATGAATGGATTAATAAATTGTGGTGTATGTACACCATGGAATATTATGCAGCCTTAAAGAAAGATATAGACTTTACCTCTTTCATGTTTACGTGGATGGAGCTGGAACATATTCTTCTTAGCAAAGTATCTCAAGAATGGAAGAAAAAGTATCCAATGTACTCAGCCCTACTATGAAACCAATTATAGCTGTCATATGAAAGCTATAATCCAATTATAGCCCAAGAATATGGGGAAAGGGGAGACCGAGGGGAGAAGAGGGGAGAGGATGGGTGGAGGGAGGGTAATTGGTGGGACCACACCATCTTACAAGGGTACATGTGAAATTTACTA
>CAUYON010137556.1:0-69105 GCA_963573935.1 Arctocebus calabarensis | reverse complement strand
GGTAAGACAGAATTGATTTACAGAAAAGAATACAGAAAACACTAAAGCTCCTGGTAGAGGGAGAGAACTCAAGTGGGGGAGAGAAGCTCTCTCCGTTTCTCTCCTGGTCTTTCCCCATCTCCTCCTTTAGGCCTTTAGTCTCAGGGTATATATGGGTGTATGGGTTCCTTGGCCAGGGAACAAATGAATACAGTCCCTTCTGCGGGGGGCAAGGTGAATGAATGTATCAGTGAATGGATACAGTCCATTCTTGGAATTGAGGCCTAGGAAATTCACAAGAAATTGGCCTAGGCATAGGAAATGGGGGTTCCACATTTAGTCCTAAGTGTAAAGTAAAGGAGACACCAAGGCACAGGTGTTTCCTCGGCAGTTGTCCAGCCTTTTTTGTTATTGGAGCCTCCGGTGGGGGTTGGAGGTCCCCCTCCTTGCCTGTCATCCAGCCCGCTGGCTCTTCAGCTGGCTGCCACAGCCCCGACACCGCCAAGGAGGAGGCGGCAGTTCCACTAGCTCCGCTGAGCTATCTAGCCCTTAACTTCAAAATGGTTTGGGAAATAAATAGATCATTGAAATCTGCACCCTTGATTCTCTGGCTCGAGCAAGGGGCTCTCTGTTAGACTAACCAGACGGTGGGGATAAGCCAAGACAACAAGGAGGCCTGGGCATTGGCACCAACACTGGGACCCTCCTCTTATTGCCTAAAGGAAGAGCCTATGAGAGGACACAGCAGGAGAGCAAGTATAAAAATAACCCCCAGACACTGGTTTGGAAATTCAAAGTCCAACCCACCAGGCCAAGCCAGCTGGCTTAGACCCACTAGCCCCTCCACTTCACGTGATTTGGGACTACAGGCAGCCAGGGACTTTCCAGCTGAAAGTGGGATGAAAGATCTGAAACAATTTGCAAGGCTGATTCTCCACTAAGTCTGGGCAGGCAGCTCTCAGGTCACTGGGAGGCCAGTTACAGCTTCACACATACCAAAAGGAAACAAATCCCAGGACCTGGGCCCATCCTAAATAGGAAAAAGGCTCTGGGCCTGATCTAAGGTTTTGTTTTGGAATAGTCACTGACTGCATGAGCTCCATGTATCATCCTGAAAAAAATATTTTTCTTAATAGGACAAGCTACTTTCAGCTGATGTGGAAGAGCTGCCAAAAGGCTTTACTCATAGCTGTTTGATTCCTGGAGAGACACAGGACGTGGATGACACTTAAGAGGCAGTGTCACTCCAGGTCCTTAGAAGATAGCTCCTCTGACCCCCTTCCTGCAGTGATGACAATGCCCCATTACTAGGTAGTGCCGGCTGCTGAGGCCATGAGATATATGTTCAGCAGCTACCTGTGTCAGGTACTACAACAGACGCACTCCAAATGCTGGCCATTGAGCAAGGCCTTATTACCACTATTACTATGTTGACGGCTCTGAGTCTCAGTGATACTTAAGTAACATGTCCAGAGGCTCAAATGCATCAAAGCCAAGACTAAACTCTAGACTTTTTTTTTTTTGAGACAAGAGTCTCACTCTGTTGCCCCAGAGAGTGCCGTGGCATCATAGCTCACAGCAACCTCAGACTCTTGAGCTCAACCCATCCTCTTGCCTCAGCCTCTGGAGTAGCTGGAACCTCAGTCGACTGCCACAGTGCCTGGCTAATTTTTCTATATTTTTAGTAGGGATAGGGTGTCGCTCTCTTGCTTAGGCTGGTCTCGAACTCCTGAGTGCAAGTAATCCACCAGCCTGACCTCGGCCTCCCAGAGTGCTAGGATTACAGGAGTGAGCCACCACACCCGGCCTAAATGCTAGTCTTTATTACCCTGAAACTAGTGTTTCTGATTATCTATGCAGGACGAAATTTTAATTACCCTTTACATATGAAATATTCTTCTTAGGATAACTGTATTTTTATGTATGGACACTGAGAAAAGTAGGTCATGAGAGTCCAAAGGGAAGTGCAGTTGCTGTGGAAATATTTAATTACCAGAAGAGTTGAGAAATCCTGAGTTAAACATTACACACCAGAGAGGCCCAGGAGGAGAAAATCCAATAGGGAACAAATCAGTGCTGTACCAGGAAAAACCACTGAATGGGAATGGGGGAACCCCACAGGCTAGAATGCTATTTCTCAAAAGCTTGGGGCACAACCCCACCCTCACCATTAGGATACCACCAGGAAGGCTGAGGGCACTCTTACCACCATAGTCTTTTGCTCTAAATCTGTACTTGCCCATGGAAATTTTTTAGTTTGTTCCTTTTTTAATCTATAGTTTTTTGGAGACAAGGCTCTGTCACCTAGGCTGGAGCACAGAAGCACAATTAACAGTTCGCAGCAGCCTCAAACTCCTGAGCTCAAGTGACCCTCCTCCTCTCAAGAAGCTGGGACTATATGTGCATGTCACCACACCCAACTTAAATTAGTTTTTTAAATGTCAGGGTATTTTTACTGTTATTATTATAATAGCTCCCCAAGGTACTTTTTTGGCAGATGATGAAATGCTGGCATACACACCACTCTATCTGGCCAAGGCAAGGAGGCGTCTTTTAAAATATACTCTAAACTCCATTTTAAAAAAAGATTTGCCAGTATATCACGTGCCTCTCTTGCAAATACATTTTTCGTGTGTCTAGTATCTCACAGATATCAATCAACTGGACCACCCTTCCACATGGCTACTCCTCTGGGGCTGGAAAGTTGTGGACCTATCTAAAGCATAAAGACTTGGTTGGGTTTTCGCCTAAATTCCATGAGGACCTTGCTCTAGCTAATACTCCATCTTCTTTATCTGGATGCCCACCTTCATGTAGCCGAGGGTAAGAACTCAGAAAGGTAACAGTTATGCAATGGGTGTGAACTATTTTAGCTCTTGAGTTTATATACATGCTCCTTACACCAGGAGGCTCTATACAGTTAAATACAAGGAATCTACCACATCTTACACCAGGAGGCTCCATACAGTTAAATACAAGGAATCTACCTAATTGTAGGGTGACTGTGAAAACATAAGAGGTGGTTAAGAGGAGAATTGGCTAACCAGGTAAAGTTGAGGCCTTCTCCTTGCTTCTCTTATTATCCTGTGACCAGCTCCCCCTCTGCACTCTCCCAGGGCTGTACTGCAGCATCTCTCTCCTGTTCGCAGGTCTGAATGAACCCAAACCAGAGCCTATCTAGACAAGGCCATCACTAGTCATGTTGGTGTCCCAGGTGACCATAAGAGTATCAAGGCAGAGCTCAACCAATCTTCTTGCCTCAGCCTCCAGAGTAACTGGGACTACAGGCAACTGCCACAACATCTGGCTAATTTTTCTATATTTTTAGTAGGGATACAGTCTTTCTCTTGCTTAGGCTGGTCTCAAACTCCTGAGCTCAAGTGATCCACCAGCCTAGCCTCAGCTTCCCAGAGTGCCAGGATTACAGGCACAAGCCACCTCACCCAGCCTAAACCCGAGTCTTTATTATCCTGAAGTTAGTACTCCTTCTGATCCTCCATGCAGGATGAAACTTTTAATTACGTGTAAAATACTCATCTTAGGATAACTTTATTTTCATGTGTGGGCACTGAGAAAAGTAGATCAATAGTAGGTATTCAATAAAACAATTTGAATGAGTGATCAGGAGAAATGCCCTAATCTTTTCTCTAAGCTAGATTAATACTTTATTATAATTTGTTTTGTTTTGAGTCAGGGACTTGCTCTGTCAGCTGGGCTAGAATGCAGGGGTGTCATCATACCTCACTGCAACCTCAAACTCCCGGGCTAAAGTGATTCTCCTGCCTCACTCTCCTCAGTAGCTATGACTATAGGTGATTCCACCATACTCAGCGAATTTTTCTATTTTTTGTAGAGACAGGATCTCAGTCTTGCTTAGGCTGACCTCAAACTCCTGGCCTCAATAAATCCTCCTGCCTTGGCCTCCCAAAGTTCTAGAATTACAGGCATAAGTCACTGTGCCAGGTTATTCATGACAATTTTAGAAAACTAGTTAAACATATTCTGTTGTCAGTTTCCTTATAGGAACCCAAACCATAAAACAAGCATGTCTCTCAAGAAGCTTGATACTTCCTTCACAGGGCCCCAAGAACAAATAGGAAATACCACCTCTCTGGAAAAGGCAAGTCTTTCAAGATAGTGACAATTTACTTAGCACTCAAAAAAGAGAAATTCCAGTGAAGACACCATTTAGCATCAAGGCCTTGAAAGAGAGACTATCTCAAATGGTGTGCTATTCTAAAGTAATTACTCCACTTCATGGTGGAGAGTAGTTTAGTGTCAGGGAACAGCTTCTAGAAGACCAGACTCAGTAGGGACAAGGGGAGGGGAGAGATGGGAGGGCAGAGAAGGACCATAAATCAGCCTGTGAGGAAGTCTGGGCCAGTGTGCTTTTCCCAGGACTCTGGGTATTTATTTATTTATTTATTTAGAGACAGAGTCTCACTCTGTTGCCCTGGGTAGAGTGCTGTGGCATCATAGCTCACAGCAACCTCAAACTCGGGTTCGAGTGCCCCCTTGCCTCAGCCTCCCAAGTAGCTGGGACTACAGGTGCCTGCTACAATGCCCAGGTAGGTTTTTTGGGTTGCTTTTTTTTTTCTTCTAGTTTTAGTAGAGATGGGGGTCTCACTCTTGCTCAGGCTCATCCCCAAACTCCTTAGCTCAGGCAATCTACCCGCCTCAGCCTCCCAGAGTGCTAGGATTACAGGCATGAGCCACCACATCCAGCCAAGACTCCAGGTTTAAATTCCAATCCCTCCTGTCTTCTAGAGCAGAGTGCCCATGGCACTCCCAGTCCATAAAGTGTCCGAAGCTGCCCTTATGTGGCCAGCTGCACAGCCCCAGAGGAAGTTTGGTTTCCAAGCCATGAAAGTGATCTCCAACCTCTTGAGATCAATAGGGACAAAACCATATCCCAAAGAACGGCTCTTTGGCATAAATTCAGATGCCTTTCTTTTTTCTTTTAAAGATATAAAACAAACAAACAACAACAACAACAGCAAAAAAAACACATACAGCATTCCTTTCACAGCCAAAAATATATTTTTGGAAAGGAACTAAAATTGCTACAGCAACGCCCACAACTACCCACCCCCCACACATGCGTGTCAGAGTCCACTTCTGTCTTCATTTGTTAGAAGACCACTAAGACTTGCCGGGAAAAGAATCACTAGTCTCTAGGGACAGAGAGACACTAGACAAGAAGACAGATAAGAACAAAGGCTGATAGACCGAAAGTCTATCCAGGCTTGGAAATACCTTTTCTAATGAACCTTGCTGCAGAATCAGCAGCAGTTGGGCAGCAATAGCATTCTGCCACCATAAAGCACTCCTCTGTGCACTGATTCCACAAGAGGAATCAGTGGCAAATATAACACCAGGCCTCTGAGGGACGGGGGTTGTAGGTAAAATGAGCACAGACCCAGACAACCTTAGGGAACTTAGGCGAACGCTTGCTCTGCCTAAGAGAAAGCTAACTGTCTCCTACTCACACCTCTGACCTTCAGGGTAGGTGTTGAAAATTTAGCTTAATGTAAACCCTATCTAGGATTGCTTATGCTTTTGGTACTATAGTGAAAAGCCCACAGGATGCCATGGAGTTAGCAGGTGACTTTACATCCCATCCATGTGGACTGAGGGAAAAGCAATGCCAAATTTAGCTAAGTAGTCACAGAGATTTAAAATACTTCAAATGAGGCTCAGCGGCTGTAGCTCAGTGAATAGGGCACCAGCCACATACACTGAGGTTGGCGGGTTATATAGCCCAGCCCGAGCCTGCTAAACAACAATGACAACTGCAACCAAAAAACAGCTGGGCATTGTGGCAGGTGCCTGTAGTTCCAGCTACACAGGAGGCTGAGGCAAGAGAACCGCTTAGGTTCCCACTGCAATGCCTGGCTATTTTGTTGTTGCATTTTGGCCAGGACTGGGTTCAAACCCGCCACCCTTGGTATATGGGGTCAGTGCCCTACCCACTGAGCCACAGGCACTGCCCATGTCTTTTATTTTCAAGATCTACACTTGTTCCATTTAGATCCAGCTCCGATTTCTGAGGCTGTGGTCATGACAGAAGGATGAGCATATTCCAGGGACACAGGTACAATCCACTGGGACAGAAAAAGAACACTAAGACTTTCGCTTTTATTTTTTAGCTCTGCCTTCTAAAATTTGTTATATATCAGGAGGCCAAGGCTCGAGCTCAGGAGTTCGAGACAAGCCTGAGCAAGAGCCAGACACCGTGTCTACGCAACAAAAATAGCCGGGCTACTCGGGAAACTCAGGCAAGAGGATTGCTTGAAACCAAGAGTCTGAAGTTGCTGTGAGCTATGATGCCACAGCTCTCTACCGAGGGCCACAAAGTGAGACTCTGTTTCAAAAAAATAAAAAAATTAAATTTGTTGCATATGTCCTAGTGTGCACACATCACAGGGGCACCTCCATAAAAGTAAGCACGCACACTGTGAAGTATGTGCTCACAGTTTAACAGCTGTGAGCTGTTCTGTACCATTTGTACCATTCTCATTTCCTCTCTTCCCTCATCTCCAGCCGTGAACAGTACCACTGAGGCTAACAACACATCAGTGTCATATCCTTTCTTCTTTTGACTTTAGATTGATGGTTCTCAATGGGGGCATTTTTTTTTTTCCTCAGGGGTGATTTGGCAATGTCTAGGGACATATTTTCTTGACAACTTGGGATGAGAGGTGCTACTGACACCTAATGGGGAGAGGCCAAGGATACACCAAACATCCTACAATGCACAGGACAACTCTCCACAGCAAGGAACTATCCATTCCAAAACATCAACAGTGCTAACCTTGAGAATCCCTAGCTTAGAAGTTGTACAAATTATTTCTAATCTCTTACCAAACAGGCCAACCAATCCACCAAAAACTCTGACTGTGGCTTGAGTTGATGAGGTACATTAAGAGCAGTGAGTGTATGAATCTTTACGTTGGTTGCCAAGGTGAAACCCATGACCTTCAAATAAAGTACACATCATGAAGAATCAACAGAGAACTGCCAAGCTGAACAAATAACTCTTGGTTTGTCGTCCACAGAAAGGAAACCCAGGTGAATGCTCAATGCTGAGGGATGATCCCTGCGCAACTCCAATGACCAGAGATAATTCTGCTTCTCCCCCAGTGCTACTCGAGGGCACCCTGCACTCCCATGTGCCCTCCCATCCATGTCTGCCTTGTGAGGACAAGGCAAGAATTAAAAGAGACCACAAGATGAGTCTGATTAACTGTTCTTTCACTCATTCTCCTCTAGCCAGACGCTGGAGCCTCTGACAGATGGAACATCGTACTCTGACATGACAGTAGGTCTTCTCACTAAAGGAAGAAAGCTAGACTTGAGAACACAACATGAAAAAACACATCTTCTTTCTGTGTTCTTAGCTCTTTTTTCCCATTTTCCAAAAATAACCTACCTGTAAGCTCTAAGGCTCCCTGTCACGGCAGGCTTTGCCAAGGTCAGGGCAAGGCTATGTCTGCTTATGCTCAGGAGATTTCCTGAAAGCATTTCTGCATCTGAACCAAATTTCATCCAAAAGGATACAACCAAAACTGCTCATCTGAAATGACACATACATTTAATCCAAAAACTTAAAAGTCATTTCATGTGTGAGTTGAGTTCAAAGGGGCCCAACCCTGAATAGATAAGAATTTCCATCTTTTTCTCCTGTCACAGGAGATCCATCTCACATTGTCAGTATAAAAGGAGGCACAAACTGGTTTCTTTCTTCCCCTAAACCACACACAGGGCCAGGGCAGGTAATTTCTTATAAGAACTGTGAATAGCAGCTGTAAAACTGGAAGAGAATGAAAATGTCAGCTCAACCATCCTTGGGGCCTTTAAAAAGCATAATAAAATGAGATGATAGAGCATAAGAAAAGCCAACAGATTTAGAAACTAGAAGTGATACACTGGGGTCTAAAGAACAACAAATATCTTCCCAAACGTACTCCCTAGTCCTCTGGATCATTGGCAGGGTGTCTGTCTATTTGGAGAGACAGCAGAAGGGCTTTACGATTTCAGGTTTGATTTTATGTTGAATGACCAACAAGAGGATTGACAAGACAGTCCATTTCATTTTACTTGCAGTTGATTCAGATGCTACTACTCTCTTCCTCAGCTTCTTTGGATTCCCCTTCCCCCTTTACGTATCATTGATGAAATCCTTTGCCCTTTAATCTATTACCTTTCCAAAGCACATTCCCAGCCCTGGGATCACTGCATTTCCTAGGAATAATGGACTGAAACTCACTGGCTTATTCCAGACACTCACACACAGTGCTCTTGTCTGTCACCACCTGTGCTGAGCCGAGGTCACGGGGAAGGGGTGACAGAAAGCGGCACAGCATGGTGGCTGCAACCCTGCTCTTGGGTCCTCTGAATAAACTCTACCCACCTCGGCATTTATTACTTACATGGCCTTGCTCACATCTGCTTAAGTTCTGTGTGCTGTTTCCCCAGCTGCAAAATGGAACCTCCCTAATGGGCTATTGTGAGGATCCAGTGAGTCGTTTACATGAAGCATCTTTTATTCTAGACAGTGCCTGGTGCAAAGCAGGTGTTACACGTTAGTTATTGTTGCTACTGCTATTGTCATCACTACATGTCTGCTTATACCATTTTCTATGAGTTAGCATGACAAGGGCCACAAAGGTGGATTAACCAGTATTAATTACATAGGGGAGGAGGTGGCCACACACTAAGTTTTGCTCTCTATTTTGTTGTTGTTGTTGTTGTTGTTGTTGTTTGCAGTTTTTGGCTGGGGCTGGGTTTGAACCTGCCACCTCTGGTATATGCGGCCAACGCCCTACTCCTTTGAGCCACAGGCGCCGCCCTGCTCTCTATTTTTATATGAAGAAAATCCCTCAGCAGAGAGCAGGGCTTTCTTGGTTGTAAGAGAGACAGCTGTTGGCATGGTACTTCTGACAGCATGGAGGACTGCTGGCTCTTGTTTCCAACTCTGTCTCTTATCTCTTACAGCCCATTCCATCTTCCTCACCTGGGCACTCAGTACCACCTGCTTCACTGAGACTCCAAAGGTCTGGGTTACCCAGAGCCACCTTCCCTGCCCCTGCACCCCCTGTCCCAACACTACTGTGTCTCAACTAGAACCAACTCCCTGAGAGAGGTGAACTAGCTGAACAGAAGACGGGGCTCATTAGAGTGATTCTAGGAGATGACATTTACTTTTAAAAGAAGCTTCTGGCCTAGTCTCTAGTTGGTAAGATGGTGGGAGAGAAATTTGACAGCTGGTCTCTCTGCAGTCTGGTCTTTCTCGATTCTGATTTAGAGTTGGAAAATATGAAAACAAGAATAAACAAACTGAAATCTGACAATCCTGATATAGTCGACACCAGCTATTCCTTGGTTATCAGGTTGTGTTCAGTCTACAAAACCCACTATGATTTTGCTGCTTAGACATAAACTCTCCTCCCTACAGCCCAGTTAGAGTTTATCTAATCACACTTTCTCCTTCTTAGGTTTAAACTCTGAGCAGCTATCAAATGCCAAGAACACTCCTTTCTCTAGAATTCACTTCCATAGTATTCCTGGCTTTAGTAACCTCTAGAAGACATGAGCACTGTGTGAAAACACATGTAGTGTTTAGGCCTTTGCCAATAAAACACCCCTGGTTTGCCATGCAGTTGTTCAGAAAAATCAAAACCCACTAAAAGGCCCTAAGCTCTTCTGGTGCTCTTGGATCCTTGTTCGGGTGTTGGCCGTTAGTAAGTATTATACTTCATATTAAGGAGCCCCTGTCACCAGAACAATTCTGGGCCCTTACCCTTTTAGCATATTCACCTCTCTCAGGGAGTTAGCACAGGTAGAGAGAGGCCCAGTAGCACTGAGACCCCAAGTGCAGGACAACCCAGACCTTGCAGAACATGTGAATCAGAGAACCAGGTGGCACTAGGTGGAAAAGTCTAGAGTTCTCCTGGTGACAGGGAAAACTTAGAAGTAACTACTAAAGACCAACAGCTTTAGGTCACAGCCTAAAAGAAATCAGGCTATACTAACTATGAAATCACAGTGATAAAGTGGGAAGAATCCTGATATTTTACAGAATCAAAGAATGAGGAAATCAGTCTCTTAATAGTCACACTTGGGGCAATTTCATGTGATTAATATATACTCACAAGAAGCTAAGTAAATATAGAAAATAGGGGGTAAAGAAAATGTAAGAGGCCAAAGGCTGGGCACAGTGGCTTATACCTATAATCCTAGCACCCTGAACAGCCAAAGCTGGAGGATTGCTTGAGTGGAGTTCAAGACCAGCCTAAGCAACATAGCATGTCCTCGTTTCTACAAAAAATAAAAAAATTATCTGGATGTGGTGGCTATAGTTCTAGCTACTCAGTAGGCTGCAGCAGGAGGAAATGCTAGGGCTTAGGAGTTGGAGGCTGCAGTGAGCTGTGATCACGCCATTATACTCCAGCATGGGCAACAGAGCAAGACCCTGTCTCTGGGGAAGGTGGGGAGGAAAGAAGAAAAAAAAATAGAAAAGAAAGAAAAGGAAAAAAGAAAACACAAGGGGCCACTAGAACTTCTGACTGAAATCTGTAAATATTTTTCTAATAATCATTTAGCATAGCCCCAAGAGGCAGAGTGGAGCCCATAAACTCCCTTTTGTTAAAGGGTATCCCCAAACTTCCCCTTTATACCAAAAAGGGGCATTGAGACTTCTTCACATTCTAGGACTTCACAATCTGACTGTATCTGTGCATACACCTCTTATTGGGAGAAAAACATCTTCAGTGGCAAGGTTGGGTTAGTTAGGTTGAGTTAGGGTTTAGATGTTGGTAGGGACTCAACCTCTTGCCCACTGTCCTTCTTGGAGATTATTAAAGTGTCTTAGAAATGATCAGAAAAGTGATGCAGAAGTTGGCCCACAGGAAGTAAAAGGGAGACAGTGTTCACGTGGTTTGGCAAAACCCGGAAGTAATTGAGGTAAAGTCCCATAGCCTGGAGGCCTGCCTCTCTTCCCAGGCCACAGAAGGTGCTTCTGTACACAAGCCTGCTCTGCCTTCCCCCTCAGAAGGTGAGCAGACAAGGAGCAATTGTAAAGAAAGGGGTGCCAGCAGCAATGCACACAGATGAGGATTCCGGGCAGTGATGACCTAACCCAGTGGGAGTGCCAGTGGGGCCTGTCCCTTCATTTCATTATGACTAATCTACTTGCTGGCACTTGCTGGATGCTTGGCTAGGTGAGGCAAGGTAAGGACCTATTTTGGAGTCTCAAGGAGGTTTTAGTGCTTCATGGAAGGGACTGGAATTCTAGGAGGGTTCTTCCTGGGGTCTCTGCCTGGCTGTTGTGTTTCAAGGAGTTCCATGCAGGTATTTTTCTTCTGTTTGTACTGACAGGCAGGAAGAATCATAGGACTAGGACCTTACAAAGCATCATCCTGCCCTATTTTTTCAGAGTGAAAACAGAGAGTGGCCCATTTTCATGGCCTATTCTCCTTCATGTAACAGCATCTCTGAGGGAGTATATTAATTAGGGAAATTGCCAGGGAATATATGAGGAAAAGAAGAGAACGGAAGTTTCGGAAAGAAACTGAGGTCCAAAGAGAATTCTCCAGGGTCTTCACAATGAGCAGCATAAAATCAGCTGGTTGTCCCACCTTCCCAAAAGATGCTTCAGCACAGAGTATTAAATGTCCAAATGACGATCCCCTCCTCCCCTCACAGGTGCTGAGACAAGGGAAGCAACCCCAGCAAAGGTTTAAAATTTCAAAACTCTGTGCATTTACGTATCCTCCCTTATTACTGATTCCTAGTCAACGTATTAGTTGTCATTTAATGCAGCCTCCAACACTTTCCCTCCCTTCTGCAGGCACCAAGACAATGGCTAACTATATCAGAGAAAGGGCATGACAGGTGATAGAAATAGGGGGCTGGGGAGGAAAGGAGCAGCCTAAGAGGCCACCGGAAACTCTTTGCTGGGATGAACTCCAAAAAGCAATGCTCTGATAAAGATGAAGCACAGGACACTGTTACAGCAGGGCTATAAAGCTACACTACACACAGAGGCAGACTCTCCCAGATGGGGACACCCAGGACTCTGCTGTTCTGTTCTATTGGAAGCCCAAGACCTCTCTGAGTTCTAAAAGGGCTACTTCTGGGTACGTGGAGCCCAGCAAGATCTTTTTAATAGAAAACACCCAATTTCCCAGAGCTCAGCAGGAACAGACTGAGCATCTACCACAAGGTCTTCTCTTGGCCCAGTTTGGAACTGGAGCTGGGCCTATGCCCACTGCGGTTGGCAAGCCAACACAGGAGAAGCAGCTACCACTGTGTGAGGTGGGGACAGTCTGTTTTTTAATACAGGGTCATCCTTGGAGGCTTTGAGTGGCCAAATAGAATTGAATATTCTAGCTCTGAGTCCAGGTCACAGCAAAGACAACATGAAAAAGACATCAGTTGGGGAGGAAAGACCAAGAACCTTCTCCATCACCAGGAGCAAGGTCATCATGCCTCAGGGTTCCCTTGAGGGGAACCTCTGCCCCTCAAGGCAGAGGACAGACACATTCCTGGTCCCATTTCCCTTAGTAGCCTGCTACACTCAGAGAAACAGGAGGAAGGCACCAGCTACACATCCCCAGGCAGGTGGGGCTCTGTGTGGGATTTCCACCCCTGCATCCCTCTGACCCAGAGACCCCACCCACTGGCGGACAGCACATAGGGCCCATGGCCACAAGTTGTGTCTTTCTTGTTCTTCTCTATTTGTAGCTGCTGCAAAGCAAAATGTCTTGCACCATGCCAACCCCCTCAATGGACCCTTCCATTAACGGGAGTTAGGAGTACACACCTGTTTCCCATTTCTCCTCTATGCTCTCCTGCTGACTGCCCCAGAAGGGTCAGTCTGAGACACAGCAGCTTTCCAGTCCACTCCCAAGACCTGCCTCAGTGTCCCCATTTCCCACCCTGCAGTCAGGAAAAGGGAAGGAAAAGAAAAACTCAGAAGCCTGAAGATTGTTTGGAATTTATTCTCTTAAATAAGAATATAACATTTGTTAAAAAAAAAATTAAAAGCACAACACCTTGGTTTCACAGTCACGGCAAAAACAAAGTTACACAATTAAATTAAAAACTGACAAAGAAACACACCAAAAACAACAGCACAGGTTAAAACAAAGGCAAAAATAAAGGGTGAAGGAAGGCTAGAAGTTGATGGGTGACGTGTTTCTTGGCACAGCTAATCTTCCCCTGCTCAGGCTCCTCTGCACCACTGCTGTGGGGATCTGGCCTGCTGCCATCCCCTTCTGACCCCACCCTAAGCTGGATAGCTCAGGAAAAAAAGTGAACCCTTTAACTCACTGGTAGACCTTCAAGGTCATGGTGCAGCCCTTTTAAGAGGGCCAAGGAATGTTCTACTGTACTACAGAAAACAGGTCACACTAATCACCCACAGGCAGTGGGAAGCTGAAATAACTAACCCAGGGAACCAACATACAAGCCTGAAACCAAAAGAGAGGGGGGAGGAGTGCTTGGTTCTCTGTGGTACCCTACTAGCAACAGACCCCTGCGCTTTCCTAGTTTGTTCTAGGGTCAGTTTCCTGAGGTTGGGTGTGTGCTGCTCATGTCCCGAGCACCCCCTGCCCCCAGGGCTCAGCTCCATGGACGTGCTGCTCTTAGGCTGCTATGTTCTCAATGTCCTGACCAGAGCAGAGGACGGGCCAGGAGTATGGCTCCCAGTGTACAGCTCCCTCAGTTTCCATAACCAAGGAACAAGAAGCTTTGGAAAGAGCTTCCTATCATCAATACTATTATTATTTAGGGTATAATGCATAAATAAATATCTATTCATATGTGTAATCAGATCTATATACATATAAATGTGGACAGATATAGAAACATTCACACATCACCAATTAGGACATAGGGGTAGGGTTGGACAGGTAAACTGGATTGCAGGATTCTCTTCGCTCTACTGAAAGGTTTTCCAGAAATAACCACAAGGGAAAATAACTTGGGAAGCAGTAAGATTTCCTAACTTCCTTCTGCCAGGCAGGGACCCCAGGGTTAAGAAAAATTCCTTATATGGCTTGGCTATTCTTCTAGCTGTGTGGGAAATGGCTGCTTTTCCTAATGGCCCATTCAGGTTCCAAACTATGGATCCGAGTGGCATGCAAAGGGGTTTGGGCACAGGGAGCAGGCAGCTGCCACTTGTGACCTGTGGCTTTTTAATTTAGATAATCTTTTCCATGAGATCACAGAAAGCTACTGTTTCTTCCATCCTCTTTGTCACCTGCATCATAAATGTTCAGATGATGAACACTCTGGGGGAAAAGCTCTTCTGTTCCCTTCCTGTTACACCCCGTAGCCGCTATGCTTCATTTTTGGTGATCAACTATGTGATATAAAAAGAGGATTCCTCTGTGCAAAAAAAGAATCTAAAAAACCTGCAATTGAGGATCTCACGTCCACGGGAAAATAATCCCATTTGGGGTTTGTCTAAAAGTCATGGCAAGTACTATCAGGCTAGGGTAAGAAAATCTGTGCCAGGTCCACTAATCTGCAATACTAAGTGTAAGCTTAAAAACAAAGCGTTTACAGATTTGAGAACAGAAAAGAGGATTTCTATATTAAAAGCACATTACAAACAGAAATACTGTAAACAATGTCTCCCAAACAGTAAATTAGGCAGAAGTCACATATTAGGTTAACCAGAGAAAGACAACATTTTAAAGCAGGCCTTCAGTGGGGTCTTTGAACTTGTGGGTTGTATTTGGGGTTTTTTGGCAACAGCAAGAATTTTAGCATAAGGGGCAAAGGACACAAGGGAGAAATGCCATAAAAGAAAGAGGAGGCTCAGAGCAAAAGCACAGCAGGGTCATATTCAAATGCTGCCTGCAATTACAGCTTTTCCAGCTCCTCCTCCTAAGGGATGTGCATCTAGAGAGGATGGTTGGGTTATACACAACCTTGACAGAATCAAGCTCATTCATTCATCACCTCTTCTGGTCTCAAATGCAGTGAGACCAACCAGATCTGGGTTAATGACTGTTCTCCACACACACATTCTGGACCCTGGAAACACCTGAGTTTTTCTGGAGCTTTTCAAAGGAAAATTCTAGTTAAGTAACCAAAGTTTTAGTTTAGGATTTCATGAAGAAAATTTCTATCAAAGAAGAAAAGAAATCTACTTCATGCCAAATACAAAATAACCATCGACAAGTCTGTTCCTTTTCTAAAGAAGCTAACAAAAATGAGTCAGCTCAATGAGAAAGTGCCAGCACTTTGGAGCATATTCAAGACTCAGAGCTGTAATTTCCAAAGGCTGACGTCTCCAGATGTAGATTTTAACAGAGGTCCATCAGCCCTAAGCTCTCTGGCCTTCCCTTGCCTAGAAGGTACCTTAAACTAAGGGGCACAGTGCCTGCTTCATTCATCTTATAGGTTCGAGCTGCAACTCCTTTGGGACACCTTGTCTTAGTCACCTTCTTAGCTCAGAACCAAGAACCATGCAGATTGAGATGCCCTCAGGACTTTCTTGGTTATTTTGATTCTTCAACCACATTGCCAACTCTCATCTTCTTGCCCCGCTTTATAAAACATTCTCCTGCTCTAAAGAACCCTCACTTCTTTAGAACGCCTAAAAACCTTAATTACTTTCAATTAGACAGTAAGAATGGCAACTTAAACCTGATGGGAAAGTGAGCAAATTTGGCTTGTTTACGAACAACCTGAAAGTCATGACATTTAACTCCTTTTAAAGATGTTTTCTACTCCAAATGGAGGGTTTAATTTCTTTGAGTTGTTTACTGAGTAGTCAGGTTCCTTGGAAAATCCATTGCTGCTGGCAAAGTCCTAGACTAATAAGTGGTGCTCTCTCCTGATAAATGCACATTCTACAGCAAAAAGCCAAAGTTTCTGTCTAGATCTCTTTAGTTGTTGTTCTCTGCCAATGATTATCCCATGCTTGTGAGAGTGTCAATTGCAAAGAACTGTTCAGCTCTTTGAGAAAGATCTTTAAGACTATAGAAACTTTATGAGTTACTCATGCAATAAAATGTTGGTCTCAACTGCAGGGCATTTAAAAATCTTCCTCAGATTATAATAAGAAACACGTAGCACAGGCCAAGTTCACCTAGCTCAGCTGGGGTTTGTATCATCCTCTAAATCACTGCACCCAATAGGTACCACCCAACGTCTGGGCACATTCTGCCTCTCCCAGAATGAGCACCACAAGGCTGACAATAACCAGCTCTTAAAAATGGGAAAAGATGACACTATGAGAACCTCTCATCGGAGGCCAAGGTGGTAATTCTTCCCTTTTCCCGTCATGGAAACTCCACTATAAACTCCTCCCTTCTGGGGAGGAGGCTTCCGGCATTGGCTGATAACCTTTTAATTTTTGTAACTGGTTGCCTGAGATTTATTTGAGAGGAAGGTGTGACAAACAGACATGTGGCCCTGCTGACCTTTCTCACCTGCATAGCAAGCGACCTAGGCTGGGCATAGTCTAGAGCTGCACTGGGGCATCAGACACAGCAGTTAGCGAGCTATGTCATGGGCTGGTTTTACAGGGAGCCAAGAAGGGCCACTCACTTTAAGGAAAAGTAAATACAATTCCTCCCACAGGTCTTGTGCCTATCCATGAGCCTTCCTGATCCTGCCCTGCTATGACCAGAGCATGTTTTTAGAGGTAGGGATAGTGTCACTCACCTCTTGACAAAAGAAAATGATAAAGGAAGTAGGACAAATTAGGGCTTAATTCTCATTAGAAGTTCAAATGCCTTAGAGTGGTCAGGACAGAGCATGCCCTTTAAGGGTTCACGTCAAACAGAAGAGCAGTGACAGCTCATCCAGACTCTTCTATGTGGAATGGGATGGAAAAATTTCAAGTGCAAATGAAGGCAATTCCAGACCATCACAACATCATGCCCTGTTTCTAAGAAGTCTAAAAACAAGGAACCACATGAAGGCCTAGCACCTCTGGATATTCACTTGGGTCAGTGACAGAGGCAGCCTGTTCTGAATCCCTATTTGTCTACACATGATTGGGACCAGACACCCCAATGTGTGCGATGGATGTGGGAGGAAGCAAAGGGGATGGTACTTTGAGATGCTGAATAAACATGACTCACAGCTTAGGTGATGCCGCTTACCAGATGACACCCTCACTGGCTCACAGTCTGCCAGTGGAACTCCCCTCCAATTTGTACCAGCACCTCTGACAGGCCATAGAGAAAGGGGACTCCGAATGCAAGCAGTTGGCACATGAAAAAGGAGTCCAAAGGGTTTTGGACCACTTGATGCCCAATTGAAGAAATGTTGCTTTGGAGGTGCTGGCTCATCCCCTTGGCCTTGTCACAGAGGCCAAAGGAGTGATGCACCACCCAGCCAAACAAGGAAGTGAGGCTACCTGGGGTTCTCTCAGCCGAGCTGGCCACGATGCTGGCCCGTCCATTTGCATCTGCAGTGGGGCCATCCTGCAGGAGTCCTTTGGCCTCCTAGGAAAGTTCATGAGAAAAAGAGTGACTCTGACTGAAATACTGAAATTTCAGGCTACAACAACAATGTGATGGGCTGGTTTGTCCCTGTGATTTTACCAAGCAACCCAGAGCTGTATTCTCCATATAGCGTGTAAGTCTTTCTTTAAAGAAACCAGGATATAGTTCCCATAGAGGTCAGCAGGAGTCAGAGTCGAGATCCAGCTAAGTGTACCCCTTCCCATAATTCCCTCTGTAAAGCCTCTAAAGGAGGCCTGAATTAACCAGTGGTAAAGGGGTTATATACAGGGCTGAACTGGTAAGACAGGTGGAAAGCCACTCTCAAGGGGAGGGGAGGGGAGAGAAGGGGAGAAGCAAGTTCTCAGGTAAGTAACAGACAGAATAAGGTCATTCAAGGAGATGGCAGGCCAAGCCAACTATGTGCAGCCCACTTCCTCCTCAGTATGGGGTAGGGGTAAGTCAGCACTTGCTCCCACCTGGCCCAGACCCTGGGTGGGGAGGGCTGGCAAGGAACAGGGAGGGCTTCTCCTCATGCTGCCTCTTCCCCACCAGTGCCCTCCTAGATGAGGGCTCTAGCAATGTGAAAAATGAATAGGCAGTTACCCTCAGCAGCAGGATATCCTACTCTCAGAGAGATGCTCATTTACAAAGGCAAGCATCCTTTATACGTAGTGAGCAGAAAAGGAGGTCTGCATCATCCTCAAATCCAACTCAGGTGGCAGGAAAGGAACTTCACTTTAGTGAAGCACAACAACATTAGATCATGCTTAAAACTTGGTTCTCTTTCCAAACTGACAGCAACCCCATCTCAGGCCCTCCCTTCACAAGGGAGGCGGGGCTGCCGCAGCCACCCAGCAGGCCCTGCTTGGCTGCATGCTGGCCAGCGACCACACTGCACTGGAGCCCACAGCTTCTCCCCCACTTACAGGATGGGTCACCATTACCTTTCCAGACAGAGGAGCCACTGCTGGTCTTTTCCTTTGTGCTGAGCCAGAGAGCCGGTAACAGTAGTGTGGTTTACAGTAGAATTTACCTGCAGACAGCAGAAGCAGGAGACAAGGGAGCGAGTCAGATCATCGATTCTGAACATGATCGCTTCTCCTCTAGCAATGGAAGGCTATCACCCTGCCCAGCCTCTTGTCCAGGAAGGCCGGTCCTTCCCTGTGAACTTTGCTTCCAGCCCTCCTCTCCTTTCGCCTCAAGGTGGGGGGGTCTTTTTCTTTGGGAATGTGAAGGCCATTGAGCCATCACCCAATCAGTGCCCAGAGTAGAGATGCGAGACTCGCAGGGCAGGGCCAGCGGACAAAGTGGCAGTGTGTGTGTGGAACAAATATGTGGCCACATGAAAAGTGGGGAGGAGCATTTCTGGGGAAACCAAGGATGAAAACAAGTATGGAGGCGGGAAGCCTACAGGGGTGGGCATCACTGGGCAGCAGCTATGCTGCTCGGCCTCTGTACCCACACGCCCTCACATGGTCTCCCTACTCCCTTAGAGGGTCGGGGTCAGTATTCACAACCAACACAAAACAAAACCAAAAACTCCTGGAATAACTACGAGTGGAATGGAACAGAGTAAAACAGAATAAAAACCAGAGAGTACTGTGGCATAGAGTTAAATATTATTTCTTAGTACTTCCAGTTACATCTCCATGTATTTACTAGGTCTTATCATAACTAATCCATTCCCTACTGGGGGTATGTCCAGAAAAGTATGAACAATACTGTCCTGGCTTTTCCCATGACACTGGTGATGGAATTAACCCATTTTTTTCTGACTCTTTTTTTACTTTCACTAATGCTCTTGAACGTTAAATGATAGAATTCGTTACAGAAACTGTTGAAACCTGAATAATTCCCATTTCATCCTTCTCATTTGTAGAGAGGGCCCTTTAGACATAAGAGTTTCTTGATCTCAAAGTTAAGAGGACCTAAAAGCCAAAGAGAGTAAAAGATAGGATGGCATTCTTTCTTTTTCTCCTTTACCTGGTGATCAGATTCTTTCTTTTTTTCTTTCAAAGTAACTGACTGACTTGTTTTTCTTTCACATGAACTCCCCCTCCCATGCGGAACAAATCTATTAGAAAGATATAGTTTGTGGAATTTTACAGATTTTAAAATAATATTCATAATGCACAGTATATTTTCCCGAACAGATTTTCCACTAGCTACTGACATTTCACCAGGACTCAGAAATACTACATCTCTTATTAGGAACACCCGGTAACCAAAATCAGTCTTACTCCTTGTTTCTTATGAGGGGAGTCAAGTCATAGGTTATTTTCAGCGTGGCCACAATTTCCTTTTATGATCTGTAATAAGCCACTCTGCTTTTGTGAATTCTGGCCCTCAGTAAATAGGACAAGATAAAATGTATGAGTACTTGAATCATGTATGGCTTCTTTCTGTCTGCTCTATATCTTCTCCATGCGATTCTGATGAGAGTTACCAACCATGTGGCCTGACGTTGTCCAGCCTACAAGTGGACACATGACACAGTCTGGTCAATCACAGTGCTACAGGCACTGGCATGTGAGTAAAGTCAAGCTAATCAGAGCTCTTCTGGAAGATTGTTATGGATAATGAGGGAGAAGGGGCAGCCCTTCTCTGGAGACTGGTATCTATTAATCTAATGCTTAAACTTCAATCTGACTTGGGCTATTACTTGTAACCAAGTGTCTTATTTATTACATCATCAGAAAATACAATGTTATTTCTACTTTCATTTCTTGCTTCAATTGTTTTTTTCTTGCATTAATTTGTTTTTTTTTTTTTTCCTGCTAAAATAAAATCCCAGACTTCTTTTTTAATTGTTTTAAGATAGGGTCTCACTCTATTGCCTGGACTAGAGTGCATTGGTGTAATCACAGCTCACTGTAACCTCAAACTCCTGGACTCAAGCAACCTCATGACTCGGCCTCCCAAGTAGCTGGGACTACAGGTTTGCACCACCAAGCCCAGCCTATTTTTCTATTTTTAGTAGAGATGGGGGTCTCACTCTTGCTCAGGCTGCTCTCAAACTCCTAAGCGCAAGCAATCTTCTTGACTTGCCCTCTCAGAATGCTAGGTTTACAGGTATGAGCCTGCTCCAGCCAGAATCCCAGATCTTCAAATATAACTCAATTAAATTCAACTGAATCCTTATTATACCCTGCTCCAATACCCTACATAAAGAAAAAAGAGGCTTCAGTTTCAGAAACAAATTCTACAGGCCTAGCAACAAAGAAAATTTCCCCCCAAATTCCAGAAAATTATTTTTTTCTAGGAAGACAGTGCAACATGATATAAGGAACATGAGCTCAGAAATCAGATCTCAGTTCAAATAGTGTCTCAGTCAGTCAAGAGCAGTGTGAACACTTTAGCCCCTGGGCATGCTTCCTCACATAGAAATGAACATGTACCCACCTGACAGGACTGTGAGCGCTCCATTAATATGTACCTCCTCATACCCCTTCTCAAACACAAAGCTACTCTTTCTCTTGTGACATACTGTCTGATTTGGAGTCTTTGTCTTAAGAGTTAGTAGGGATCACAGACAAGCTACTGTGTCACAAGAGAAAGAGTAGCTTTGTGAGCTTGATAGCACTTTTTGCTTTTTAAATGGAACAAAAAAACTAATTTCTATCTACCATTTACCATGTAGTACATACTATTTTAACCACCACCCAATGAGGCAAGCACCTCATGATTACCCACCTTTTCCTGGGGAGGCAGAGAAAGGCTGAGCAGCCTGCCCAGAGTGCCCTCCTATTAGTAAACCTCAGAGGCCTAGGAACCTGGCACCAGAGCCTATACTTTTAGCCACTCTGCTATGAAGCCTGATTCAGGTCAGTAAATCCAGACACACAAAATGCTATAAATTAACTACAGATTATGGGTGGTTCAGTTGAATGACTCATTATCAGTGATCTAAAGTAAGGAATCCTGATAATTAAATCTGGAAAAAGGAACTGGGGAAAACTAATGGCCTAAGGTAAATGGGGCTATTCATTCATTTACCATCTCACTGATGCCAGGATGTGACAGGTACCAATCTAAACAAGAGTCCTCCAGGCAAGCAGACTGCCAAGGTCTCTGGATGCAGCAGACAACTCATGAGCAAGTATCAGACAGCAGTCACCACTGTGTGGGGACTGAATAGGTGCCGCGAGGGGCTGGGAGTGCCTCTCTGGAGAGGGAATAAGTGAAGATGTGAATGACAGGAAGCCCATCCTGAGGAGATTGGGGGAAAGTGCATTCCAGGAGAGAAGACAGCTGAGCAAAGTCCTAAGAGAGCAGTGGCCTCTTCATGTTTACGGGAAGAAAAAAGACCAGCATGAAATGTACAGCAAGCTGGGGCAGCTAAGGGCAGGGCAGTCAGGCTAGACGTGTGATGCCCACTCCACTGCGACTGGGCTGCGGGTTCTTTCTGCACTGTTATGAGTAGGAGATGGGCAAGATCTGAGTTACACACTTTAAGACTCTTAAGCTACTTTCTGACTATCAAGGACAGGGCAGGGATGCCAGTGGCGCTGGGGGAAGTCACAATGGCTGGCCTGAGTGTCGCCACAGAGATACAGACTCTGAGGCTTGTCACTGCCAAGGACTGCCCCGCACAGACCACCTTGGCAGGTAGTCTGTGTTTTCTCTTCTTAAGGTGACAGGGAAAGGCCTGACATACTGTCTGATTTGGAGTTCTTGTCTTAAGAGTTGGTAGGGATCACAAACAAGCTACTGTGTCACAAGAGAAAGAGTAGCTTTGTGTTTGAGCAGACTGAAGGGAAGGATAACCAGTTATGAGGGCAAACAGATACATCTTGAAGTATATGATACTTATTTTACCAGTACAGAGTTGACAATGGAACCTAGGGTCACTAATCCCTAAACCTCTGACCTAGAATGGATCTCAGAGGTCACTTAGTGCAAACCAGCACTTAGTAGCTATGTAAAGTGGGACAAGCAACTTATGATGCCTCTGCACATGATTTCCTAAAATTACAATAATAAAAACAGCTACCTTATGGGGATGTTATGAAGATAAACTGATGTGCTATGTGGTCAAGGGCCCAACATAACTCCTGGGTGAGTTCATTTGCTTCATTCTCCCTGGCTTTTTTTCTTCTCTGAGGCTCTTCAGTTAGATTTCTGAATCACTGGATAACTTCAGTGTCCCTAAATTTCCACTTCTGTCTGTAGTCCACATTTCTCCATGGAAGTTCTGTGGAGGGGCTGAGCTGATGAAAACTTTATCTGGATCCAAATTTGGGGAGCTGTTTTAGACTCACTGTTCTCCCTCCCCCAGAATAACATACCCACACTTATCCAGCCGCGTCTCGACCAGCCTTGTGGCCATTCCCATCTGAGCTCCTGCCCCCCTCTTGCCTAATGTGCCACCTCTGCCCCCCTCTTAGCCACCACATGCTTCTCTCCCAAAGTCTAGCCTATGGTCAGCTACTTTGCTCCAGATTGCTTTTGAACTTCATTAATTTCCTCCTCCTCCAAACTTCTATAAAATTACAATCTAGACCAAGTAACTGAGCCCTTAATCATCATTCTCTTATGTTGTCTACTATTGTTTCATGTGCACTAGCTTATCACTCCCGTCAGAATATAAGCTCCTAGAGGCACATTTTATACTTCACGTGTATCCTCAAGAGCAAAGATGAGCACACATCCATAGGCAAAAACACCTGTACATTAGGCTGGGTATAGTGGCTCACACCTGTAATCCCAGCACTCTGGGAAGCTGAGGAGGAGGATCACTTGAGCTCAGGAGTAGGAGACCAGCCTGAGCAAGAGAGACCCCGTCTCTACTAGAAATAGAAAAACTAGCCAGGTGTGGTGGCAGGCATTGACTCAGCTACTGGGGAGGCTGAGGTAAGAGGACTGCTCAGGCCCAAGAGTTTGAAGTTGCTGTGGGCTGTCACGCCATGGCACTCTCCCCAAGGTGACACAGTGAAAGTCTGTCTCCAAAAAAAAAAAACCTTGTATATCGATTGGCTGGACCTTGTGGAAGGATCCACTAGTAGGAGTCTAACTAAAATAAAACCTAATCATTAAAGATGTCTATACTTGGTCCACCCCCATCCTTACAGATCCAAAGGCACCTCCAAAGAGCAGCTGTACGGGAAAAGTGAAACAAAGGATTTGATACCTAACAATTTATCTTCCATATCTAAATAATAGTCTAAATCTCCCACCACTGGGTAGAGGACCACTGTGTCATAAGGACAGGAGTTGTCCTTTCTCAGTTCACCACTCAGGGCTACTTTCCACTCACTATTAGGAGGGGCTGGATGCCTGGAGCATCTAGGTCCTAATTGGTGGGTGTCTTCTCCTAAATGACATCATCTTACATAGTCAAGAAGTCACCTATCAATGTAAGGAACTTGATGCCATACGTGTGAGATTAATTTACTCTCTTATTAATCTAGGCACCATCATTACTCTGCAATCAGTAAGACTGCCCACGAAGCCCCTTCAGTAGCCTGTAGGAACAAGTGCAGGAGCCATGAGTTCAAGGTCCTCTCATGGTGGGCCAGCCTGCCACTGGTGATCAGACTCTGTCATCTGTGCACGTGATTTGCTACCTTCTACCCTACCAACCTTTCCACTGTAAAAACCAGCAAATGTCACCAAAGACCAGGCATGGACACTATAGCAAAGTAGATTTGGGCCCTGTGAAATGAGCTCACAATGCATCAGATAGGGGATGGTGAGACGCTGATGCCAAAGAAAGCAGTAATACCAGGCATACTGCAATAATCTCCAAGAGGCAGCATCTGAAAACCAGGAGCCAGGATCTAGTTTCAATTTATAGTTGTCAACCTTATGCAAGAAATGTGACTTCTACAGACCTATGATTCTCCTTCTATAATTTTTTTTTTAGAGACAAAGTCTCACCTTGTCGCCCTCAGTTGAGTGCTGTTGCATCACAGCTCACGGCAACCTCCAGCTCTTAGGCTTAGGTGATTCTCTTACCTCAGCCTCCCGAGTAGATGGGACTACAGGCACCTGCCGCAACGCCTGGCTATTTTTTTGTTGCAATTTGGCCAGCGCTGGGTTCAAACCAGCCACGCTCGGTACATGGGGCCGGAGCCCTATTCACTGAGCTACAAGCACCGCCCTTTCTTTCTATAAGTTAAAGACAAGAAGACTCATCCTCCTCACAAACATTTTATCTCAAGATCACACCATGAAGTCAGAAAGCAAGTAAGCCTCTGTGAAATCAGGAAAATGATTTAGGCAAGTGCATTCCATTCTCATTACCATCTTGCTGGGTATGACACAGCCTGGTGACTTTGAGAAATATTTATATGAGAGTCTTAGCAAAAACAAAGGAAGGAAAGAGATGGATGGGAAGGGTTGGGGAGATAGAATGAAAAAAAATACACAGAAATGCAGTAAAGGGCTCTAAGGTTCCCAGCTCAAATGAACAAAATGTCTCAAACACTATTTCTAAGTATGCCCTGAAGAGCAAGCCACCTCACCGTCCTCGATGTCATAGGCATAGGCTGAGAGGCGCAGGGTGGTGGCACAGTACTCGCATTTGAAGCAGCTCCGGTGGAAGAATTTGCCCTCAGCACTCAGCCTTTCCATCACGTAGACCCGCTTCTGGCAGAAATAGCACGTGTCACTGCCTCCCAAGTTCTGCGGGAACTCTTTCTTCATGGAGCCCTGGAGGAGTACGGAGGGGGCAAGAGGAAGGAAGGGCACCTCAGGGCAGTGTTCTCAGACCCCTCCCCAAAGTTGCAGCCCTTTACGTGTGAAGTCAACCCTCCCTACAAGATTTTGTTCCCCAGCAGACTACAAGTATTAATGGCTACAGGTCACTTCACTTTTGGCTCTTCCGGAGAGCAAGTGCACCATTGCAGGAACTGTACCCTATGTGCCTCTGAAGAGCACTGGCACAGGTGGATTCTAAACCAGTGTTAACCAACAATCAAGAGAAAACCCAAGTCATTTTGCTTCTGGGGAAGGATCCAAGATCACAGAATTTCAGAGCAATTAAACCAAATTATTTTGACAGAATTCTGTTTTGAGCATATCACAAACATATACATATACATTCAGTGTTCTACACATATATATGGGTCCCCTGGACTCTAAAGCAGTCACTTAACTTTCTAAATAATTATGGCAGTCCTAGAAATTCAAACAACCTCCAAAAAAAAAAAAAAAATAACCACATGGCATACACTGATTACTCAGAAGAAACCAGGCTTATTTACCACAGCCGTGTTATGTCTAGCTAGGCGGTACCCTTGAGACATCTCTTACCAGTTCCTTCTTGTCTAGAAGGGCTTTGGGCTGCTCTTTCCTTTGAAGCTGATTGGCTATCTGCTCAGCCAATGAGCTCACTCCGCCTGTGTACATCTTTATATACTTCTAGTGGTTGGAGATTATAAAATAACCAGAATGAAGAGAAATGAGAAGGAAAATAAATAAATAAATTAAGAAGGCAGGAAAAAAATCTTAGAAAGGTATACAATGAATACAAGGTGCAGCAACAAATCATGCCCACACAGTGCTCACAAGCAGGCAAGCTGGGTGATAAGAAAAACACTGTGTCAGTGCCACATAGAGGCACCAGCATGTGTGGAAACAGCAGCTGCAGGGAAAAGTGTCTTTGTTAGGAGAAAACTTGGTCTCTCATGTCTTTGTGGGATATACAATTCCAGGAGTCTGGAGGGTAGGAAGACAGGATGAATGCAAACAAGAGTAAGAAGGGCCCATACTCTGGTGACTCGGATTACATTTAAAGAATTCAAGAGGAATAACTCCCATGCAAACAGCAGATGCCCATACTAACCACATGTTTCAAGATGTGGGACAAGGCTTGGGAAGTTATTTCCTTATTTAGAAAGAAATGAAGCTCCTTGCAAAGGCTGACTCTCCACTTGCGTAACAAATGTTACCAGCTCTAGT
Organism: Arctocebus calabarensis; assembly: GCA_963573935.1. Classification (NCBI taxonomy): domain Eukaryota; kingdom Metazoa; phylum Chordata; class Mammalia; order Primates; family Lorisidae; genus Arctocebus; species Arctocebus calabarensis. The sequence continues at coordinate 42,748 of CAUYON010137556.1, read as the reverse complement.
ATTACCTGTGATAATCTTCTTCCTCATTAACACTTGACCTATAACACCTGTCACATGCACCAACCTTCCTGAGCTTTCCTGGAAGAGGTGTTCTCAGCTGATTCTCCCTGTTGCTCTTTAACATGGGTTTGAGTGCAGCATATTGAGGTCCCTGTGATTAACCACACACTAAGGCCAAAGCCTTCTAGACTGGCTTGGGTGAGTTAAACACAAGCTGTGGCCATGCAGACAAGTTGCTCAGCTAGTCTTGGGAAGTCAGAATGTATTTCTAGTCCCAGGTAGGGGTGGGGGAGGGAGTGGGGTGGGCGGAGTTGAGACAGAATATCTATTGCCCTGGCTAGAGTGGAGTGGTGTCATCATAGCCCACTGCAACACTGAATGCAAGTGATCTTCCTGCCTCAATCTCCCAAGTAGCTAACACTTCAGGTGGCACTACCACACTTGGCTAATTTTTCTATTTTTTGAAGAGAAAGGGACTTGCCCTGTTGCTCAAGCTGATCTCAAAATCCTGGCCTCAAGCAATCCTCCATCCTTGGCCTCCCAAAGTGCTAGAATTACAGGCATGAGCCACCATGCCCAGTATATTTTTATAGGTTGAAAAAAGATAAACAAGAAAAAAATCCAACCAATTTAATCCTCTTTCTGGCAATGCTGAAGAAATAACAGAAGAAAATGTGCACAATTTTACTGAGTCACTGGCTTACCTACCTAGGGTGGGTGCCCTAGATAGCCAACCTTAAGGTTCCTGTCCCCAGGAAGTTCTTTAGAGACTCCACATCCAGGTCACCCTTTCACATGCAGCTGGCCATGACATCTAATGCATGTGTGCTCTTCTCATAAACTTCGTGACTCTAACTCTAACTCAAGAACGCTGCCAGGAGCAATTATCCTGGCAATGCCCAAAACTCCATTAGGGAGTGGCTTGAACAGACAAACATACAAAGCCACATGTAAGAGGATCACAGGCTTGAGCAATGGCAGGGCCTGGCTGGGCAGAGACAGACAAGGAGAAGCACTCTGAGGGAAGTTAAGCCTATGTAAATAGGGAAACAGACACACAAATGAGAAAAGTATTCTCATTTGGCTCAGCTCAGGCTCAGCTGGAACTGAGGAATCAATTCTATTTTTCAACTCAAAAATAAGGAGATTTCCAAGGATTGAAGCCATTTCCCCATTAACTTCACAGATTATACCTATTAATGGTTGAGAAAAATAAGTGGCTCTTAGATCCAAACCTTCTTTAGATTAAGCACATTAAAGAAGCTTAACAGACACACACCAGGCAGAGCTGGGCAGATAATTTAATAGTTGACACTAAGGGAGCAGAAAACTGCATTTCTTTCATTCTGTAGCAGACAAGCAAGTGTGTGGACCAGACATCAAATATGGAATCAGGACAATGAGCAAGTCCGGGGCCCTCACTGCTCAACCAGGACCCTTCTCTTCTGACCAGAAACCCCTATCCTCAGCAGCTATCACCCCAGGCAGCAAAGGCATTTGTCACATTCAGTTCTCAGAGAGGTGGTGACACTAACAAGCACCCCCTTAAGAGAGGTGAAGACTCAGGTTCTATTTGTTTCTGGCATGAAAAGCAGATGGCTTCCTTCTTTCCACTCCTAAAACATAGTCAAAATGTAGCAATCGCTGGACCTACACTATTGCACAGCACAAGCAGGCAAACTGTGTGCTCTGGTACTAGCTGGAGAACAGGAAATATCAACAGTACAAAAAGACCCTCCAATTTCTCTATCACTGGATCAGGCCACTGTGGGCAATAGCAGGGTTCAATTGTCAAATGGTTACAATTCAATAGATGCCCACAACTTTGCACATTCACTACTCCATTTAAGAGGTTTAATTAACACCATGGTTCATGTTTTGCAACACATTATTATGAAGACATTCAAAGTTTAAAAAGCCAGTGGCTGAAAATGCTTATCATTATCTGGTATAGTTAAAATAAGATCAAAATGGGTTGACTTGGACAGAATCTAGCATGTTAAACACAGTTCAATGAAAGCCAGCAGCCTCTTTAGCTGAGGTGTGTACCCGCAGGCTTTACACGCAAGACACACACACATACAACAGCTTCCTGCAGAGACAGGCCAAAGTTCAGAATTCCACAACCCACTTGGGGCAGATGACATTTGCAATAGTGAAGTGAGCAGAGGCTGCATAGGGAAGGAAGAGTTTCATCAAGGCCCAGGCCATGCTACCTGTCGCAGGGAGTCGGAGGAGGGAGAGGCAGGGCGGGAGGAACGGAGACTAAGAGAAAGCTCCCACTGGTCGACAAAAAATCGACGAGGAGGTTCAGACTCTGGCTATAAAATACAAGATGGAGAAAAAAAAAATCAAAGGAATGGTTAAATTAAGTCACACACTGACCCAAACATAAGCATGAGCAACTCATTGACAGCTTCCCCTTTGCTTTTAACTTGCCCTTGCCAAATGCTTACAGTAGGGTATGATCTAGAACACAGACCGGCAGCTCAGAGCCACCCAGCAAAGCCTCACCCTCTCCTGCTTCTTCCTCCAGCCACTGGCTAAGTGGGTGACGTGCCAGCCAGGATGGGGGAGGCAGAATGTTATGTTGCTCTGGACTCTACAAAGAGCCTCTCCTTGACTTTAGCCAGGATTTCTCCTGGGAAAACAGATTTTACTACTGCCCCATCACTCCATTAGCCTCCAAAGTAGCAGGCACAGAGACAGCAAATCCACAGTGACGTGCACTCCTTCTACATAAAAGCCAGGAATGTGGCGTGTCTTCCTCTACTGTTAGTGCTCAGAGAAGCTCTGCTTGCCAAGCAATGATCAGGACAAAAGTCTTGAATTCCCAAGTCTTCTGCAAACTGCACACAGCATGCACAGCAAAAGCAGGCTCAGGGCTTCCTCAGTGGTTGACCCATGTAGCCAGGCACTATTTGGTTCCAGAGAGCAAGATGGCTAAAAGTGTTGGCAACCAATAACCGCTTAGTTTCCCACAAGGTTCAGCATGAACTATTTTCAGGGTGGCAGGGGCAGAGTTACAGTCATGGCATTGAGAAGCCCTCCACTCTTCCAGCTCCAGGCGGATCCATCACACCCCCTTACTCAGCCACTCTTCCTTTCATGGCTCCATGGTGTGACAATGTGGAGTGGCAGTTACCTGGTGCCTAGCCAGCCTCTGCTCCAGGTGCTCAGCCAGCTCACTGGCCCCAAGCTCAGCCCTCGGGATAGAATCAGCAGTATAGACCCCAGAGGGAGCTGGAGAAGATCTCTGTAGAAGAATATAACCCACCAAAAGGAAGCAAGAGAGAAGACTGAGTGCCCCCCTCGGGTGACGAAGGGGTCAGAGCCAGTGGGAGGGGTGGGGGACTAGTGACAATGTAGGGCAGAGAAAGCAGGCATGTGCATGTGTAGGGTTATGGAGTAGTGGAGGAAGGATCCAGGAAAGGAACATAAACAATGTTCCTCAAAACTATTCAGGCCTGCACTGAGAAATCCAGAAACCAGCTCAAAGGGGAAAAGAAAGCAAAATCTCTGCAGTCCTTGCTGCCCGCTGAGCTCAAATCTACCTTTCCCCTCTGCACTGCAGCCCTAGACTTCAAATGGTTTCTCCATGCCAATTTCTCCTTCTATTCCACATACTTCTCTCCCTTCTTCTTTTAGGCACTGTTTCAGTGAAAATCACCAGCACCTCATTAAAAATGCATTCCTCAAAATGTAGGGCACTGCCCTGCTCAATGAAAATGCCTACACTCCTTTTTGAGAATATACCCTGAGAAGGGAAAAGGAGGCTGGGCCACACTCAGCACCATGGGAGAGAGCAGCCCCAATAAGGGTTAGCACAGTGGAGCAGGGCCTTGGGCAGGGGATGAGAAGGACTCCCCCTCCACCCCACCTCTCTCTCTCCTCCCTGACCCAGCATTTGATCCTTGCAGCACACGGACTGCCTGTTGCTAGTTTGGTCACAGGGCACAGAAAGACAGTGCTGTGACTAGCTTCTTCTGATGAGTGACCCAATTACTGCTTGCCCATAACTATTTCTCAGACAGCAAAGGCAGAAGAGGAGGTGAAAATAAAAGGCTTATGTGACATTCACAACTAGAGATGATTCTTTACCCTAGCTGCAGTCTATTCCCACTCTGAGATCTCTAAAGGTAGGAAGAACTACTATAAAAGTTTCATTAAATAAATAGTCTTCACTAATTGGCATCTCTACCAGTCATCGAATTATATAACGGACAGTTGTAATCAATAATTCCCCCCCCTTAGTTGTTCAGAAAAGACTGGCTAAAGCTTTTCATTATGCACCCCTGTCTTTCATCACCTTCCTTCCCCTTCAATCTCTTCATACTTGAAAAATCCTCACACTTTGGCTCTCTCAGGATTTCCATGTCAAGATCCCTGATGTCAAATGCCACCTGCCTATTGACCTCACTCCCTAAGAAGCTGTACCAGACAGTCCAATACTCTTCTACCTCTAGTACATATTTTAGGGTAGAGGTAGTACGCCTTGGAATGGGAAAGGTGGGCAGAGATGGAAGTCCTGAGGCTCTTTATCATATTTAATAACACACACACTTAGCACCTGAATGCTGGGTGGATGAATGCTCTACAGTGAACACTACTTGCTGGGTCAACACTAATAACAAAAAAAATTCTGGCTCTTTGCTGGGTGACAAGAACGTGCAAAAAGCAAAGGGGGGGGCTACCCCTCACGCCCCCTTCCTCTGTACCCCCCACCACCATGCGTGCCCCGTCTGCTTGGCTCTCAGCATCCCATGCCAGGATTTCATGCTCTTTTACCCGCTCGTGACGGGGACTCTGCTTGCCACGGTTGTCAGCACCAAGATCCCTGTATGTCTGTTGGTAACAAAGTAGAAACTTAAGCTCCATCCAAGCTCTATTTCAACCTACTAAGTGACAGGGAAAAATTCAGGGCCAGAAATTCAGAGTTCATTTCAATACATATCCCCTTCCCCTATCGAACCCCACTCCCACATAACCATAATCTCATCTATGGCAAACCCTATGACCCAAAGACAGCTGTCTGCACAGCCTTTCTGCCCACCTGGATAGAGAATTACAGTTAGTACAAAGGTGGAACAAACATATTTCTTTCACACAGTGGCATAAGATCAGAGGTGTTAAATGGAAGGTTTAGAAAAAGAGGTTAAAAGGATAAAGCTTTCCAAAACAAGACACTAGGAAGGAAAGGTGGGGAGATGGAAACTGGCTAGAATAAATGACCATTACAACAGTTCAGAGGAAACTCTAAGCTGGGGAGTGGTCCCAGATACATGCAGGAACATGGGATCAAAGCATAACTTACTAAAGGGAGAAATGGACAAAGACTGGGAGTGTTTTCAGTTGGTAGGAATATATAGGTGAGAGAGATGGAAATCTGTAGACAGGCACACAGCTGACTTGCTGATCTGAGGAAACCACTAACACAACAATCATGGGGACAAGGAAAACCACTCTCATCATTCTTTGGCTAACTAAGGGATCACCTTATAACCATGCTCTGGTGCAAGAGCTGATCCAAAGCTTCCTGTGAGGCTACTCTCATCCAGTACCCAGAGCATACTGCCTGCAGGCACAATGAGGACAGAGCACAGACCCAGATTCACTTCTGGCTCCATTATTTACTGTGTGGCCTTGAACAAATGACTTGGCTTCTCTACCCTATGCCTCAGTCTCATCTGTAAAATGGAGATAATAATGGTACCTGCTCTGCAGTGTTGTAAGAATTGGCTGAGATAATACATGAAAAGAACTTAGAATAATGCCCGGATCATAGTAAGTGCTCCTCTTTTGTTAGCTCTTATTTAGAGGTGAAGCATAGGACAATTATTAGGCATATGACAGCTCAGTTCTTAGACTCATGGACATAGGTTGGGCCTTTAAAATTAGACATGTTACTAGTGGCCACCTTTTAAAAAGATCACCTTAGTGGAGAAAATGTCTTTCTACAGCTCTTGCCCTTGAAATTAGCATTTTATTTTATCGGAATATACCACAAATGTCAGCCAAAGCCATTCTATAAATATACTTCACATGAATGTGTTTGTCACAAATGGACGCTTGCTGTCCTCATTAACCAGGTCTTGGGGGGGGGGGGGCTACTCTATAAAGCAGTTCTTGAATAATCTGCCTGGAGGGTAAGGGGGTTGGATAGGGAAGGACTGGATGAGCAAAGGGCAGGGGACTCAGAATCAGAAGGGAACAATCTCATGTAGTAAAGTCCTAGAAAAGCTCCCAAATGCCCAGATTAACCACATCTCGTTGGGCAGCAAGAGAAAAACTACCACCTTAAACGGGGTCTTAGAAAAATGTGTTGCTCTTAGAGGTTTTGGGCCTCAGATCTATGACAAGTATAGTGAATACAGCTTAAATTTTAGTTTGTGCGTGGTCATTTTCCCATGATGTGGGACTAGATAAAGCTACTCAGGATTTAAATGCATTACATCTCTAGTCAGGACTTGCTCATTTGCACCAATAAAAGTGGCTTCTGCTACAAATAGTTTCTACAGATGGTCTTTCTTTTTTATTATTGTTTTTAACAGTTACCACTGAAAAGAATAAGTGCTGATTTGGTGTCTACACTAGCCACCTACACAGGAAGGCAGGAAGAGGCAGACAGGACAACAGAGCATGCAGAGAGGATCACCTGCTGGCTGCCATGTGCCCGACAGGGAGGTGGAGTAAGGGGAGGAGAGAGCGTGATCACTTTTTTGGGGCAGGTCCGAGAACACTCCTTTTCCCGTCGCTTTTACACCAACAGACACAAACAAAGAGAACATCGTTGAAACAGCGCCCACAGGAAGGCGGGTTCTAGGAGGACTGAAGGGCATTTGCCAAAATGTCCCAACAGGCCCCTTCATCTTCAACACCAAACCCCTGGCTATCAGAGAGGGTGGCCTATCAGTCTCTTGGCCTCCAGGTAAGACTTGCACCTTCTGGGCAGCTAGTTAGAACTTGTAGTGTAGCACTTTCCAGATGCCGGGGACCAAGGATTTTAATGGGGAACTTGGGGGAACAGAAGAAATAGGCTGGATTATGAATGGAGAGAAAGAGCTAACAAACCACCCACCATGAGACAGGTACAGAGGCTGGGTCACATACACACCCAGTGCAGCAAAGCAGCACAACTCTCTTGGCTCTACACACACACTCAAAAGGTTTTGGAAAACAACCAAGGAAATAGAAGAAAGTACAGGTAACAAGATAGAAAATCAAATGTCAGCGGCACCTGTGGCTCAGTGGATAGGGCGCCGGCCCCATATACCAAGGGTGGTGGTAAACTGAAACTACCGGCCCTGGTCAAACGAAAACCAAAAAATAGCCAGACGTGGCAGGCGCCTATAGTCCCAGCTATTTGGGAGGCTGAGGCAAGAGAATCGCCTAAGTCCAGGAGTTGGAGGTTGCTGTGAGCTGTGATGTCAAAGCACACTACCAAGGGTGATAAAGTGAGACTCTGTCTCTAAAAATGAATAAATTAAATTAAATTAAAAAAAAAAAAAAAAGAAAATCAAATGTCTTTCCCTAATGGAATGCCATACATGCACATGTCCACAGCTTTCCTTCATTCTGGCCCCTCTCCCTTGCAAACCCTCATCCTTGGGACAGAAGTCCCTCAGCACCACAGAAACAGTCCCACATACGTAGGCCTCTCTGGTCCCTTCCAGAGGAATTCTCATTCCCTGGCTCAGATGGCTGCACGGAATAGATGCAAGTAAGGCCTGAGAAGGAGGGAGGCTATGAAGCTTTGGGGCCTGAGAAAATAGTTCTGTTGTTTGTTCCTAATTCACATGACAACCTACTTCCAAACCAAGGCTGGTTAGTGCACTGTTGGTCTTCACGACATATTTCTGAGATCAAAAGGCAAAAAAGGTGGGGAAGGGAAGAGGCACGGTGTTGACAGACGAAGGTGAAAAAAAAAGTCACTAGCAGGTACAGTTGTATTCATTTCCCTTCTTCCACACTATGACCTAAGCTGAAATTGGTGCTCATGTCAATTCAACCATCACTGCCATGCTTGCCACGCTCTCCTGTCCCTGTCTGATCCACTTCAAGAGGTCAGCCCCCTACTCTTGAAGGAAGACCTAGGGCTCAGCCATCAGCATGCATAAAAACAGGACCCAGGGGCAGCATCTCTGGCTCAGTGAGTAGGGCGTCAGCCCCATATACCGAGGGTGGTGGGTTCAAACCTGGCCCTGGCCAAACTGCAACAAAAAAATAGCTGGGCATTGTGGCAGGCGCCTGTAGTCCCAGTTACTCGGGAGGCTGAGGCAAGAGAATTGCCTAAACTCAGGAGTTGGAGGCTGCCGTGAGCTGTGATGCACAGCATTCTACCGAGGGTGACAAAGTGACTCTCTCTCTAAAAAAAAAAGGACCCAGGCACCACCGGAGTTGCTCTGTCCCCAACTTTCTGTAGCACCTGGCAGTGCAACTCCAACTGTCTTTTGGGTAATAAATTTAGAAGGCCAAGATTCATGATTTAATGCTGAGAAAACATTCTATGTCAATACTGAACATCTCACTTGGATGTAAGAATTATGAGTCGGTTCACAGTGCTACCTCCCTGCGGCCTCATAAATTCATAACTCCTGACTTTATATAACCTAAAGCACCTGAGGACCTCACAGGATGCCACTGTCCATGGTTCATCACCTACCAATTCTCGTTCATCTACCTACCCAGTGACTCTGTCTAACTGCCATCTCTGGGGACCACTTCGTAGACACACAGAATAACCTATATGTGACTTCATGGTCCTATTATACTGCCCCTCGGCCTGCCCAGTCTTCTGCTCTACTGACTGAGATCATGATCATCCAGAAGACAGGCTGCCTTGGCCATGACTAACACCATTCTCCAGGGAGAATGCGGCACACAGTCAGAGACTCCCAGACCCTTCAGAAACAGGAGACAGCAGTCCTACAGAAACCAAGCCTCTGGAGCCCCTTCAGTATAGATCGATCAGATAAAAAGTCCATGCGTAACTCACCACCAGGACGGAGGCCTTAGGCTGGCCAGCTCCTCAAGCCACACTTGCTACCTGAGACTCCCCAAAAAGCGAACCAGAAGCTCCACATGTTCACCCACTGGGGTATGTTACTCCTCTCCTCCCTTCCCTCTCTGATCCTCCTATCTCAGGTGACCTTTATGAACATTAACGGAGTCTAGAGTTCCACCTAGACATCAGGGCAGAGGGTAACAAAATAAAATACAGGTGAATTTCTGAAGAATTTTTTTCAGAAGACCTCCTCAAGCCTAGAGAAAGGAGAAGGTTGGCTTCTGTATGAATTTGGACATTGCTTCCAAAGTTCCATCTCTACTTCATGGGTCCTGCCTTTAATGTGTTTTTCTCTTTGTTTTCTTTTTGAGACAGAGTCTCACTCTATCACCATACATAAAGTGCCATGGTGTTATAGTTCACAACAACCTTAAATTCTTGAGCTCAAGAGAGCCTCTTGCCTCAGCCTCCCAAATAGCTGAGACTACAGGTGCCTACCACAACACCTGAGAGGCTTTTTTTTCTATTTTTAGTAGATATGGGGTCTCACTCTTTCTTAAGCTGGTCTCAAAATCCTGAGCTCAAACAATCCACCTGCTTTAGGCTCCCAGAGTGCTAAGATTACAGGAGGAAGTCACTGCACTGCGGCCAGCCTAACGTGGTTTTTAAAATTATTATTATTATTATTATTAAGAGACAGGGTTTTATGACTCAGTGCCTATAGGGGAGCTAGCCACACACACTAGCGCCGGCAAGTTTGAACGCAGCCTGGGCCTGCTAAAACAACAATGACATCTACAACAAACAAGTAGTTGGGCATTGTGGTGGGCGCCTGTAGTCCCAGCTACTTGGGAGGCTGAGGCAAGAGAATCTCTTCAGCTCAAGAGTTTGAGGTTGCTGTGAGCTGTGATGCCATGGCAGTCTACCAAAGGTGACAAAGAGAGACTCTGTCTCAATGAAAAAAAAGAAAGAGAGAGACAGGGTTTTACTCTGTCATCCAAGCGGGAGTATAGTGGCCTGATCACAGCTCACTGCAGCCTTGAAATCCTGGGTTCAAGTGATCCTCCTACCTTTGCCTCCTGAGTAGCTGAGACTTCAAACATACACCACCATGATTGGCTAATTTTTTAATATTTTGAAGAGACAGGGTCTTGCTGTGTTGCCCATGTGGTCTCAAACACCTGGGCTTAAATGATCCACCTGTCTCAGCCTCCCAAAGTACTGAGATCACTGGTATGACCCCCCACATCTGGCCTAATGTGACATATTATTAAAAGAATAGTTATCAAGGAATATTTTGCCCTGAGTACAATTTCAATGAAACCCAACTCACTGTTCCCCACCAGATGTCACTTTATAGTGTAAGAGACTAGTGGAGTTGACTGTGGAAGATGCTGATGGAATCAAGGATCAACTCATCTGACCACTTAGCATCTTATAAATCCTAATGATACTAAACCACAGGACAGCCTACCCAGGCTCCACTCCCTACACCAGGAACTTGCTCAGCTGTGCTATGGGAGAAAATACAGTGCCAGCCTCCATTCCCCTCACTGGTTCTCTATCATAAAACCATCATCTACTTTATCTGGTACTACTTAGGATAAGCAGTTTTCCAGGAGACATTACAAAGGTTTTGGTGAAAATTCCCAAAGGTGTCCATGAATACCCTTGTCAGGCTTTGAAACAAATAAAAATGAGAGTTCAAGACTATGTTCTTAACATTTTTCTATTTAATGTGAAAGTCTCTACCACCCCAACTCTTAGACTTGACTGAGTCAGGAATTTCCCTCCAATAGTCACAAGGAGACAAGTTGGCCAGCAAAAAGGTGGCTTGAGAAAAACATGACAACAGCAAAACCCCAAGAGCTGAGGTACCCAAATAATTTGCCACACAGCTTGAGCTAGTTTCAAGCCAAATTCACAACACAATCCACTCTTTAACTGCTTTCTCAAATCCCAAGGAGTTAAACAAATCATTGGCTCAAATCAGCACTATCTGTTAAATGTCTTCCCAGAGTCACTACTCAAATGAGCACAGAGACCTTCTGCCCTATGAGCCAGGCTTCTAATATGCAGGCCTCAGCTCTGCCTGGCTCAGGAGGAGGACGGGGTGGGAAGACCTGTGCAGGCACCTGGCAGCTCCTTTACCTGTTTCCACTGGGGGGTGGGAGCAGGGCGACCCTGCTCACGCAGGCTGCAGGACGGCCGGCTGGCCCCACACACTTGTGTCGGCTGTGACACACAGGCAAGTGTGGGCAGAGACAGGACATGGAGACAAAACAGAATAAAATATGTCAACATAGATGACACAAAAAGGTGCTCATGGAAGACAGACACACACTCCTGAGAACTGCGGGGGAGGAAAGTCAAATAACTCTTAGAAAGTCACAAAAGGAAAGAAATAGCCTCCTTCCTAAACAAAAAGCAAATAATAAAAAAAAAAGAAAGAAAGAAAAACAGAAGCTGTGATTCTCCTTATCCTTTTTCCAAACTCAATGCTCTGTGAGTCTAAACTACTAATTCTGATTTGGAAAACTCATCTTTCTACCCAAAATGAGGTAAGCACCCTACCTCTAACAGAGCATTCCAGCCTTCCTTAGGTGGGCTGGGCCTTAGGCTGTCAGAGCCTCCAGGCAACCTCTTTTCTGTGAACCACCACACGAGAAGGCCAGAGTACACAGATTATGTGAGAAGAAATTAATTGTGCCAGACTCAACACACAGCTGACTCCACTGTCCAATCCAATGATGAGTATGGAGACAGAAAGAGAATACAGAGAGTAGGTGGGCCCCTACCCTCCAACTGCTCTGCCCACTTGTCAGGGAGTTTATAAGAAAATTTGGATGTGAATCTCAAAATTAGCCTCTTCTCTAGTATGAAGTCTGAGTGACCTTTAGTCACTCCCTAACAAAGGCACTTCAAGTCAAATGTTCCTGTCTAACACCCGATACATGACTTATGAGAATACCATTTAACATCCAGAAAGTTCATATTCATAGCGATATCCTAGGAAAATAATCTGCAACACACCACAGAAGCTTTATTGCAAGAATATTTCTTTCTCTATTTTTCAGGAAACAACTAAACCGTCCAACACTAGTACAATGGTTAAGAAAAGCAGGGTACCTATACATTCCAACCGGGGTTTGCAAAGAGTTTGGAACAATATAGGATATTGCCTAAAGTTAAATAAACAGCAGAATAGGAAAGTGTATGTTAAGAATGACTTCAACTATAAAAATAAGAAAGCACTAAAAAAAAAAAAAGAGAGAGAAATGAGCAAAATATTAACAGAATTATAGGCACCTTAATTACCTTTATTATACTTCTCAGCATTTTCTTTAATAAACATGTATTTCTTTTATAGTTTAAATATGTCTGTGAATATATATGTATGTATGTACAGATATACAGATGCAGATACACATCTTTTAGATCCCTCTGCTGATTCTTGTCACAGATGCATCACAGTGTTGAGATGAAGCAGCCCTGAATGTGTAGGTGAGCTTTTGAAACACCTATCTACCCTACTCAGACAAAGGGAAAGCCAGACATAGGTCTTGAGCCCATGAACCTGGGGGGCCGTGCACAACCCATCTCTCTTGACTCTAAAGACCCCTCCTTCCTATGTGCCTGACTGAATGTGGATGGGCGAGTGGTGAGATGGAGCTTACCTGTCTCCGTATGCTGGTGGACTGTGCAGGTGCATTCTCTTCAAATTTGGCCAGCAGCTGGGTCGCCATATACTTTACTTTGTTCTGGTTCCCAACAGAAACATCCATCCTCCTATCCGTCAGAGTGCTCACGAGTGTTGGTCTTTCTCCTCTGTGGCCCCGGGGAGCTTCCTCCTGAAGGACACCAAGCACCCAAAAACCAGCTCTGTTATAGGAGGCTCCTCCAAATGCTCTTCCCTCAAAGAAGAAATGTGGTCAGGCCCAAGCACGGAGGCTGGCAGTTTTGCTTTAGATCAAGCTCAGTAGTTCTCTTTAAGGTTCTAATGTCCACATGGAGTCAGCAAAACTCTGGTACACAGGGTAGTATAAAGAGGTACTCAGACTTGTGTCAGTAGTGTCATATCCCAGGAGAGCTACTGTCCTTTGCCAAATGTGGGATTCTGACAAGAAGGTTTGAGTGCACATATGTGTTATATTCTCTGAATGCTCTCTAGAAAATTAAAACACAGGCAAAAGCCCTGACAAAAAGCATTTGCCCACAGAAATTCCCATAAAGTATGAATATAGCTAGATCTAGCCATACCAATGTGGAATTACAGATTTAAACCCAAAGGGTGCAATTTGGTATTATGATTCTAACAGATCCCACGTTACTCTCACCTCCTCTGATTGACTGGTCTTTCTCCTCTTTCCAGCACTGTCCAAGTCCTTCTCCTTTTTATCCTGTACCAAGAGAGGAAGGAAACTGCATTATTCTAGTCCCCATACCTTGCCATTAGTTTTGCAGCCAGTATAAGATTCCTCCACACACCTTGGGAGAACGTTTCCGAGAGATGGTCTGTCCAAGTTTGCTTAGGAAAGAGATGGGGGATTTTGTACTGGCTATCAAGATTGCTTTCTCCTCAGCATTTAGGTCCAAGGTGTCTGTAACAGAAATCAACAATGTTTAAGGACAGCCTTTGAGGGTGCCAGAGAGTCCTGACCAGAAGTACTCTCCCTTGTAGGTGGCTCACAGAATCTCAGAGAGCTCCCAAGGTTTACTTGCTGTAATAGAGCACGTGAATATCAGGAGGGAGCTCCACAGAGGAAACCACACATAGGTCTACATGCTGAGCCTTCTCTTTTCCATCTATGGAAACAAAAATGGCTCTTTCCCCCAACCTACTTCAGTTACAAAACCCTGCACTTTTGCCTTTCAAAAGGTGGAATCTGCATAGGATTATTAGTTATAGCAGAGTCCTGAAGCCTCACCTTTATGCTAATAACTTCAGGACAAGGAGGGAAAGAGAAATAGGAGTTACTTAGGGGTCTTGGGTTTTGGTATATGCAGATGCCATGCTGAGCTGCACACAATGGGGCGCTCCCAGAATGGGCATATTAACATTAGAGTTATGGATTTCTGTTGTAAGAACCACACGTCTTATCAGAAATAGCTATAGATGCCTATAAGAGTACACAAGCTGGAAAGCACTGGAGGATGGTATCATAAATTTTGTGGATTCCAATGTTTTATAAATAACAATAGTAATTTTAAAAGTAGTAAATAATAATTGAATCACTAACATTTATTAAGTGCTTTCATTTGCCAAGTATTTTTCTTAGCATATCACAATGTAATTATATATATTATCCCCGTTTTACATATGGGGGCTTCTGCACTAGTGCCTCCCGCGCCTTACCACTGGAGGGGAGCGAGTCCTTGAACATCTCGTAGAACTGAGTCAGATACATCACCATGGACAGCTTGTCAGGCTCCCCTACAGAGGCCATTTCTTTGCCTGTCATGATGGGAGAAATGCCCAGCTCCTTCTCAGCAATATCAAAGGCCAGTTGGTTATTCTTCTCCACGTTTTGCTCATCCAAAGAATCAAAATCTCTGAGAAACAGGACGAGGAAAATGTATCAAGATGGGTAGACTGTCCCCCAAACCATAGAACACATGGAGTCATCACCATTTTTCCTCAATCTTTTGGCTAAAATCCAGGGTGCCACACATCACTGAAATCTGACCACAAACCTGTTTATCTCACCTCTTCTCTTTCCTTGTTTTTTACAAAGGAAATGCAGAGCATCCTTAAGAAGAAATGATTAAATATCTATCCAATAAAGGAAAAAAGAGGGGGAAAGTTGAAAAACTTTCATTTTTCCAGTGACACAATTTTTTTACTAAAAAACATAAGCTCAAGCATAGGAAGTTATCTTTAACATGTATTCTTTTGCACTCTGTGCATGATGCATATTAAACTAATGTCAAATAATGACAAATATCCAATTTGAGTAAGATTGCTCCTAAAGCCCTAGGAATATCACCCAACATGGCTCTTAGACCTGATAAGCTATTAACGTACTAAATCAACTCTTACAATTTTTTCTTTTTTCTTTTCTTTCTTTCTTTTTTTTATGAGACAGAGTTTCATTATGTTACCCTCAGTAGCGTACCACGGCATCAGAGCTCACAGCAACCTCAAACTCTGGGCTTAAGTGATTCTCTTGCCTCAGCCTCCCAAGTAGCTGGGACTACAGGCATCTGCCACAATACCCAGTTATTTTTTTGTTGTTGTTCTTGTTTTAGTTGTAGTTGTCATTACTGTTTGCCAGACCCAGGCCAGGTTCAAACCCAGCAGCCCTGATATATGTGGCTGGTGCCCTAACTGCTGAGCTACAGGCACCAAGCCGAACTCTTGTAATTCTTATTTAGCCTTCTCCTTAAGGGGAAATTCCAAAACTTTCCTCAAAAGATTTTTCCATTTGTTAAATTTCCTGAGTTTTCCCAAGTATTTAGATTAATAAACATTTCCTACTGGATTTTAAGCTTCTTGATACCCAGAGTAAGAACTGATGGCATTGTTCTGTAGGCAATTTCAAGATAACCTGGCAGCCATTATTTTGTGTTAACCTACTGACCTGATACCATTTTTTCAAATCCTTTTCCCTGTTGGTTAAGCTTATTAAACTGAGGAGACTCATCTTGAATGAACTTACTGAGGTCTAAACAGTGCCAATTACCTCCTCATTGCTTTGTCTTCTGCTATGAGTTAATTCCCCTACCTAGGCTTCTCTAGGCAGCCTAATCTAATAGGACATGTCCCCTCTGCCCCCACACCTGCCCTCCACTCCATGTGCTAGGCTCCCTCAACAACTGCTGGCATCCTTTTTTTCTTGTCTTCCCTTTGGAATATAGCTGACTCACCTGGTCCATCCTCTGAAGCACTTTAGTGCCACTGATCACAATCTTTATCAAGCTGCTCTCCCTCCCCCAAACCACTTCCTTTGGTGGAAGTCACAAGCCCTGTTTTCATTTACCTTTTACTAACTCCAATGAGGTAAGAGACATGAATGCCAGAGGTCATTTACCGTCACCCAAGCACATTAGAAATCCCCATTTTTCATCCTGTGGAAGGCTGTTTTTATTAGCTCTTGCTTCATTAGCTTACGACTATCATATAAATAAGGGCTATCTTTTACAATTTCTTAAGCAATCATTAAAACAAAACAAATAGACACTAGGCCCTTAAGTGGACTTAATGATAAAAAAGGACAAGCAGCCAAAATAATCCAACCTTCTCTGCTTCTGTTTCTGAATCTTTTTGTTTGGCTTCCATGGTAACAAATGCTGATGGGGGAAATCTGAGGGCACTAGTCTCTGTAGCTGACCTGGGATCCTCCTAGTATATGCTGGCCACAGTACACTGATTCTACAGACAAGGGAGTGGGGAATGGCCAGAGATGTTACTAGTATAGGTGGGTAAGACAATGTCAGTTTTGTGGGCCTGACAGAGTATGTTCATAAAAAAGTGTGGCCTTTAACAAAAAGAAAACGTCAATTAACCACCATAAATTGGGGAAGTATTCATTGTTTTTTGTTTTGTTGGTAGTGACGTATTTGCCTTCAGCTAGCCAAATGTTCTAGCCAGGTTTCCCTTGTGATCAAGAGGGTTTGAGAGATAGCTGGCTAAAATGAAGAGTTCAACCCAGGGCCAATAAACAGTTTTCCTCTGTGTGAAGCTAATAGGCCCACATGGGTGTTAAAACCAGTTTTTAAAAACAAAAACCAGTTTTTAACTTATGAGTACTATGGTTTTAAATATTTAGCTCATCATTTCTGGGTTGACCTATATAACACATGACATATAAACCTTTTTTTTGTTGTTTTTGTTTGAGACAGAGTCTCACTTTGTCACCTGGGTTGAGTGCGATGGCGTCACAGCTCACAGCAACCTCCAACTCCTGGGCTTAGGTGATTCTCTTGCCTCAACCTCCCAAGTAGCTGGGACTACAGGCGTCTGCCACAATGCCCGGCTATTTTTTGTTGCAGTTTGCCTGGTGCCAGTTCAAACCCGCCACCCTTGGCATATGGAGCCAGCACCCTACTTGCTGAGCCACAGGTGCCACCCCCGACATATAGACTTTTAAAAAGAACTAAATCTAAATCTCTTCTATAGGAAGTGTCTTATTGTTTACCTTATTCTAGGAGAAAGGATAAAATTTGTATACTTGAAAGGTACTTCGAGATCACTGGAGAATATAAAATCAAACACAAAGTTGGTCAGGACTTACATCAGATCAGGACGGTATCTGTGAATAATTGCACAAAGGGCCAAGCCGCTTTTCCAAGACATGGTAAGATCTGTCACATTTACCCCTGCGTAGCCATCCGTCTGCCTCTGGCACCAACCCAGTAGTTTGCTTGAACGAGCTACAGACTCTGAAACAATAAAAATTATTATTGGAAGTGTGGTCGCCTGGTAACCACAGGCCACAGGATCCTTGTTGCAGTACATATATCCCGTGTGAAAAATTACTCAGTGTAGGGACAAAATAGTTATTACAAGATTTCAAAAGAAAAGTGAATAAATTCATGGACCTGGTATCGTGATAGGGAGAGTATACGTAGATGAGAAACTACCAATTTATCCAGACTCTGAGGTCAATGACCATCCCCCTCAAAGACTGATAAATCACACCTGGGGCGGTCTGGACCTGACCATGCTGAAGCCCAGTGGCCCGGTGGCACTCATGGACCCTGACTGAAATGGAAGAGTGCCACCTACTGAGTGATCACCCTCACTTGCACAGTTCTAGGATTTCCCTAGAGAGTTGCTTGGCAAGTGACTGAGGAAGCCTTTTCTCTCCAAAGAAACAGATAAGAAAAGTTCCATTCTCTCTAGCAGCACATTCAACTAAAAGCAAGCAAAGTCTTACTCTTACACTTTCCAAGGCAGCCAGCAATTTGCCAAGTGAAGAAACTCTGCACAGTTACACTGACAAAGCCAAGAACCCCAGATAATCCCTCAGACCAAGTCTGGCACCTTGTATTATAAATTGTCACATCTTAAAAAACTGAATAGGCAAACGCATGTTTTATAGTTCTTCGATAAGTCTCCTAAAACCCAATAAACTTTATAAAAATCCCTTTCTTACATGAAAAAAAGCTCTGAGATGAAGCATTTCAGAGAATCTGTGAACTCCTATTTGTGTCCAAGAAAGTCTGTTCCCTTACCTAAAGCAGCTGAAAATATTTAGCTTGGTACTAAGTCATTTAGTGATTTGTGAACATAAGATAAAAACTGTGTATCATAAAAATCCTATTTCATTTAAGTCCTTCACAGTGAAAACATACCCTGAAACTACAGACAGATCTACTTCTAGTGCCATCTCTTGGCTCAGAAATTAACTTTATTCAGATGCCTCCCAAGTCTGTATATCCAACCATCCAATACATATTGGACAACTTCAGTATTCTAGGCTCTAAAATAAGAACAGTAACTAAAGATACACTCTCTGCTTTCAAGGAAATGATGGCCCAGTGGAAAAAAATGAAAATGTTTCCAAATGCCTATTGGTCCTCCTATCCACCTCGATATACCAAAAGCATGTCAAATTCAAAATGTCCAAAGCACGATTCACAACTTCTCCCATACCTTCTTGGCTCTCCCCTGTCTTACCCACACCAATGTAAAATCATCCACAAACATCTGCCTCTTGCCCCACAGGGCAATCAACTGCCCATGCCTATGGATTCTGGCTCCTTAATATCTGTCACATAATTCCAGTGGCAACGACCACCCACTAAATGCTAAGCACTATAATAAGCACTTTCTGTACTCACAGAACCCTCACAATCACCTCCCATTTCATAGACCAGAAAACTCAAATTCAGAGATGTTAAATTATTTCAAGGCCATACACTTCACAAATAGCAAAGCTTGGACTAGGACCTAGTTGTATCTGGCCCCAAAGTCCAAGTTCTTCTCCACCACCCTCTCCCTTTTCCATCCCTAGCTTTAGGACCAGATTTGGGCTTTTCTCACCCTTAGCCAGACCACACTACACTGCATTTCTAACTTATCTCCCCATCTCTGGCATTTCCCTTGTCCAGGCCTCCTATGTACTTAGGTGTGCTCACTTACTCTCCTTTCAAAATACCTTCGTTATATACAACATACAGAGTGGCTATCACCTTTCTCACTGAATCCTGCCAGTGTTGCAGGACCTAGCTAAAATGCCACCAATTCTTCTGTAGAATCTTCCCCCAAAGACTCTCATGCTCTCTCCCTCTTTCTCCCCACACCCCTTGCAGATATAGGATTTATCTCTATACTGTCTTAACACCTTACTTAACCAAGATAATTGTTATTGTGGGGACCTGCTTTGTGCATTGAGCTAGCTCTGTGCTCAATAAACAAGGGAAGATTTCTCTGACTAGCTTATCTGCATTTCCAATGCCACTGCTAGAACTTACCATTTCGAGTCAGCTTTGGGGTAGTTCGGGAATTCACCAGGTTCTCTATTTCCAGATGAATATCTTTTGTTCCTCCAGTATCATATAAATGGCGCACCTGGCAGAAAGTTACCAAGCCAAATAGAATGAAAATCAACATCAGAGCAGAATGGTGAAGATTAAAGAGTGGGATAGCAAGTTGGAAAAAGTTTAGAGAGAAATTACAATGACGACCATTACATCTTTCATGGAATAAGGTGGAGTTACAGAGAAACAAACACATATTAACTGTAAGAAGGAGTGCTAAAACTTAGTTACTTGACTACGGAGGTCCCTGTTGGATCATGATGCTGCCTGTTAACAGCAGGTTTTACAAACTACTATAAGAACTTACTACAGGGCTCGGCGCCTGTGGCGCAACAGGCTAAGGCACCAGCCATGTACACCTGAGCTGGCGGGTTCGAATCCAGCCCGGGCCTGCCAAACAACAATGACGGCTGCAACCAAAAAAAAAAAAAATGGCCAGGTGTTGTGGCAGGGTTCTGTAGTCCCAGCTACTCGGGAGGCTGAGGCAAGAGAATCGCCTAAGCCCAGGAATTGGAGGTTGCTGTGAGCTGTGATGCCACAGCATTCTATCTAGGGTGACAGCTTGAGGCTCTGTCTCAAAAAAAAAAAAAAAAGAAGAAGAAAAAAAGAAAAGAAAAGAACTTACTACAGGTATATATAGAAGACCTAAAGATGTAAACTTCAAGTAGAGAGCAAATTAAAAATTACACTAGAATATAGGCAAATCTATCAAATGGGCTGCTTTCTAACATTGCTCTACTCTTTGGCATTATTACAGTTTGTAAGAGTCATCCAAACTGTAGTATCAAAGCTTTAGAGATTCTGAAAAATACATTAATATTTTTAATATATAAAAAAACCAACTGACAGGCGACACCTGTAGCTCAGTGTGTAGCCTCCACATATACGGAGGCTGGCAGGTTTGAACCTGGCCTGGGCCAGCTAAACAACAATGACAACTGCAACAACAAAAAAAATAGACAGTCATTGTGGCAAGCACCTGTAGTCCCAGCTACGTGGGAGGGTGAGGCAAGGGAGGGAGGGAGGGAGAAAGGAAGGAAGGAAGGAAGGAAAGAAGGATGGACGGACGGACTGACAGTAATAATATCTAATAATAATAGTGATAATATCTTTCAGTGATCTTGTGCGTAGGGAAGGATTATTATCCCCATTTTTCAGGTAAAGAAACTGAGGTTCAGAGAAAGTGAAACGACCTGTCCAAATCACAGGTAATTGGTGCAATAATGCAAGTGGAAGTCACATCTCCTGACTGCTGGACAGGTGCTCTTTCCCCTATAATACACAATTTGAATCAGGAGGTGTGGGATAAAGTCCTGATCCACCATTTTTTGGTCATGTGTGATCTAAAGCAAGTCAATCAACAACGCTATGCCTTAGCTGCTCAATCTGTTGATGGCAAATAATGTGAAAATAGCATTTACTACCACCAATTTAAAGAGACATCTACTTGAATTACTAAAAAAAAGTGTCCTATATATGTTTGGTACTAATAGTTTTATACATTTCAATACATCAAAGTTTTAACAATGAGCCTAGATGCAGATAAAAGAACTAGAAGGCTCTTACCTGGCTTGGTCGAAGGAAGTTGATGTTAATATTGGGATACCTAGTGACAGGGTCGATGCTGTATTGGCTGAAGTTTTTACTCACATTCTCAGGGGTGGTCTGAGGCAGCAACCTATAAATACTTTCCCTGCAATGATATATAACATTATACTCAGAGCAGTGACAAGCAGCTCTCTCCATTTATATTATTTTTGTTTTCTGGCAGTATACCAAATTATCTAAAATATACAACAAATCCTCATTCTCAACCAGTTTCCTCAAACCCTGTACCAGCTCTTGTTTCCCATACCCACCACCTCATTCATCCCATGGGCACTGACTGGTTAATAAGAGTCAAGGAGAAGAACAGGTACAATGTCATGAGCAGTAAGAACAGCCTGATTCTTATCTAAAAGGCAACTAATTTAGTGGGTTTTTTTTCAAGTACACCAATATTTACTTTTAAGTTTTAAAAAAAATCATAAAGAAGAACCTGCCACCACATTTAACTAGAATGCCTTAAGTAACATAATGATAAAAGGATATCAATAACTGATTGCATCCTGGAAATCTTATCTCTCTAGTTCTTCTGATCAAGGCATTAGTTCTTTATCATCCAGAAAATCCTAGGATTTTTATATCATTTGCAAAAATCTACTTCAAAACATCTGATATTTAGGGATTTGAGAAATGTTTATAAGCAGTTTGGTGTTTGCTTTGAATTCAAAACCACTTTTCATTTCTTCTCCATCAATAATAAATTTGATTTGGGAAGGGATAAGAGAAGAGCAGTAGATTAAATCTTTAGGTTTCTATGATTTTATGAAATAATATCTTGCTGTCCTCTCTTAAACATGAAAACATCTTTAGTTAAGAAAGGAGAAAGAAAAGGAAGAGCTTGAACCACTCCTTCTCCCAGTTTTGTCATGGAAGGGACTCAGGGTTACTTCCCATTACCTCTCTGCTAGGACTTCCAAGGGGCTTGTCCCTAGTGACCAACTTCGTACCATCCAGGCAGAATCCATAGCAGCTAGAAAGCCCCGGGCTATTCCTGTTCCCATTGGCCAGAAAGGCTGTGAGGGAGACATAAAACAAAAAATTAAAATAAATTACCTTTTAAAACAGGAAAACTAAGGAATAAAGAGTGTGTGCTATTAACAGTAGTGTTTGGCAACTGTTCTAATAATGAACTTCTCTACTCTTCTAGTTAGTAGAGGGGCAAGGCACAAAACTTACAGAATTTCCAACCATACTTACTAAAGCTCTCAGCAGCATGTGACTCTTCCCTACTTCCTATAACTTCTATAGGGAGCTGACCCGTGCA
The DNA here is from genome assembly GCA_963573935.1 of Arctocebus calabarensis. Taxonomy (NCBI): domain Eukaryota; kingdom Metazoa; phylum Chordata; class Mammalia; order Primates; family Lorisidae; genus Arctocebus; species Arctocebus calabarensis. Next base: position 20,390 of record CAUYON010137556.1, on the reverse strand, counting down.
GCGCATCCTGGATGCCCAGATTCACTATTACTGCCTCCACTAAAAAGCCCTGACATCCTCAGCACTCACCTCTAGGAGGCTGTCACCAACCAGAGCTACTAGTAACTGATGTCCGTTCTGCTCCCGCACCAGGGCGGCGTTCTCGGAGGCATACATACAAGTGAAGTCAAACATGGCCACGTCCGGCTGCCCATAGTGATTGATGGCAAAGTCCAAAGACGGCAGCTGCTGCTGGGTGGAGAAGTCTGCTGCCTCCCTGGCATAGCTGAGTAGAGCCTCTTGGTCCACATTCTCTCGGGAAAGCAAGAGCTCTGTGTCAGCGTAGTCCTGTCTCCAAAGAGAGAAGAGGCTCGAGATGGAAAAGCCCCAGCAGGGAACATAAACTAGGCCAGCCAGAATCATGTCACCCACAGCAAACAGAATGTGGTTTCACCACTTTTCCCTCACCTAAAGTGATTTTGCATTCCCAAACCAAATCTTTTACACAATTTAGAATGGGTGGGAGGAGGGCTCTTTTATCAGCGCTATCACAAACATATTCTGTCTAAAAACATATTCTTAGCTCTTCCATTTCCTTGAAGCAAATCATTTCTACCTTCTTCCTCCTGTCCAATTCATTTCACAGAGTTGTTCTGAATATCATATAAAAGAATTTTAAAAATGGTACTCTTGTGAACTGAAAGAGCATTTTATAATTTGTTATTGTCAACAATCATCTTTGGAGTGGTAAATGGTTTTCGGCAATCAGGAGACCATGTGACAGGCTCAGCCTCGTATAGTACATCAGACCTGGAAGAAGAACCCAGAAGCCTTCATGCCAAAAGGACATAGAGGTGGGAGCAACAGTGGTACAAAGGAGGCTGGGAAGGAACATACCAAATATGGAACAGAGGTTTTCAAAATAATACATAAGATTCTAAAAGGCTCTATAGAAATCCACCAATAAAGAAGAATAATGATGAGAGAAGAGGGGCTTTTCATACAAAGGACTACAAAACTCCTTTGCTGTTTTGGAGGCTCCTGGCACACTGAGTCAAGTGTTTATTCTCTTAAAGTGGAGCGTATGGTTTTCAAGTGCCCCTCATGTACTTTCAACCACCACTACAAGATGCTAAAAGTCAAAATACAAACACTCAAGTTGGTTCTGGGAATACTGTTTGTTCAACATTGAACAAGTGGCCACAATGGATTTAGTTAGTATGTAGCAGCATGCACAGAAGACATGGCCCCTGCTCTCTAAAAAAATTTACAGAAAGGAAAAGTAAATCTGGTCTTGGCATTCTCCATTGTTTCTAATTTCTACTAATAACCACCGTTCTGTCTTGATGGTAGATTTAGGTCTTAACTTAGTCCCAAGGCATACAACCACTTCACTAGGTATTTCATTATGCATAGGAATGTAACCCCAACAGACTACTTCTACGAGGCATCCAACCAAACACATCTTGCTTATGCTCTTGGCAGCAGGGCTATACAAACTGCTTTGTCCTGCTTCTCCCTGCGCACACAGGACCCCTGTGCTGAGAAACAGGTACAGGGGTCTGGATGGAAAGGAGCTTCATGCAGCAGGCACGTGCTTGTCATCTGCTCCTCATCCTGCCCTAGATAAGGGTGTAGTGTTACTCAGACCAAAGTGACTTAATTCATTATCATCCTGCAAAGAAAAAGGATTCCCTGAAGGGAATCTGGTGGGAATTACATAGGCCTGAATTATTATGTTTGGTGCTTTTTTGCTTCCACCTTCTCGTCACACGGTGACAATAATTCTCATATTTAGACCAATAAGACTAAGTAATACTTTAAAAAAAAAAAAAAAAAACCTCTTTAAGGAATCCTGTGGTTCTCAGATTTCATATTTCAAGATCATCATCTCAGAGTATGCTGTGCAATTATCACCTAGAAAAATGGCTCAGCTAGATGTGGCTAAAACTGGATATTAAAGCCCTTGGTGTCCAGTCACAGAGAACTAAGTATACTCTGATCTAGTAGATGTGGACTGGACCTCTGATACCATGAAATAACACCAAAAACACTGGCAAGCTTCCACAAACACTGATTATTGCTTCTGAGCCAAACCCTTCCCTTCTGTCACCTCCTCAAAGGTAACCTACTAACCAACCAATAATTGGTCATATATGGAATTCACTGAAACCACAAACCAAATCACCTAAAATTAGACTGAGTATGCATTAAATACTATCTTTGAAACAGTCCAATAGAAGGAGGAAAAGTACGGTACAATACTACTGACACAACACTGGCCATATGCTGATAACTATTAAAGCTGGATGATGGGCACGTGAGGTTTAATTATATTATTTTCCCACTTTTATTAATATTTGAATTTATCCATAACAAAAGTTGTTAAAGTTAAACTGAAAAACAACAGGGGTTACCAGGAGATATCTTCAGTGCTCACTTTCATTCCCTTGTAGGAATAACCCATCAGACAATAAAATTCTTTCTCTTAGTGATCATATTAACTAGTTCAACAAGAGAGATTTGAAAGAAATCCATTGCTCACATGCAGTATCACCCCTTTGTCCAGTAAACTCTGCTTTTTGGCTGTCATAACAAAATAATGGGTGTCATCTTTGTAGTAGACGATGTTCTCCAAATCAATACCTGGGACCAGAAAACAAATATGTGCATGTAAGAGTTTGCTGAGAAAAAGGTGCAAAGCCAGAAAGGTTACACATGGGTTGTACATGAGATAGGGCTTGTAAAACTTCAGGCAGGGAAAGAGGTCTTAGCCCAGATTCTTGTTTCCTGTATAATCAATTCATGAATGTATGGGGATCTCTGTTTCTCTTTGTACTGCTGCATAATTCACTTTACACCCCAACTTATCACCCAAAACAATGAGTAAATGGAACTATACAAATGAGGAAAATAAAACAAAACAAATCAAAAAGAAGCTAACCTCTGCAGGAAGGCTTGGGTTAGTTATCAGGTCAAATCTCTTTGACAGTCAAGGAAATTGGAGGAATCTTCTAGATTCTTAAGAACAAGATAGACAATTTAATGCCTAGCAGCCAAGAGTGAACCACTAACTTAATTTAATTAATCTAAAAACAGATGTGCTGGGAAGAAATTAAGTTCTAGAAAACAGAGAATAAAGGCACATTTACCAAAATACCTAAGTGAATCTATTCAAAGCTATCAGACAACAATCTCATTCCTATATGGCACATGGTTTGCTTTCAAGCTCAGACTGGTAGTAAGAAAGAAGACCACACACTAATACCTAAAGTTAGGTTCTCAGTCAAACCAGAGAACTACCGAGCAGCAGCACGCTACACTGAGAAACTGCAGGAAACAGTAAAGCACTGGGGAAGACGGGTGAAAGGCAGAATTGAACATTTTAAAACATGTAAGGAGGTAAAGAAAAAACTCAGACCAGCCCCATCACTGGGATGGGGATTAAGAACGCTAGAGTAGGAGACAAAGTTCTGTGGGAAGCCTCATACAAAGGACAGGCAATGGAAGCCAAGAGAAAGCAGGGGCAGACCACGTGGGAATGACACCAATGGCCACCCATCCTACCAACTCCCAAAAGGAAAGTAATGAGTGGTTATCTGAATTTTTATCCTTATTGTTTTGGAGGTATCTATACCAACCTGTGGCTTCCCTTAGTTCCTGGAAAAATTTTTGGTTGAATATAAAAGCCACGCCACTGATCTCTTCCACTTTGGCTTCCGCTGTTGTATTTCGGTTAATAAAATTTGCTGTGATGGCGATGGCTAGTTTACCACGAAATTCTTTTCGCCGAAATCCTGGAGGGAAAGAAATTCTCAGAGGTGGCAATAGTTGGCTAGACAGGAAGGAAGACCAAATGAAAGGGAATGTTGAGGAAGACCTTAGGAAAAGTGAGGGATAACAATCAATGGGAACATTTTATGGCAGCTCCTATATCTGAAAATAAGGAGTTTGCCTACCAAAGAATATAACAATTCTGGAAAGAAATCAGTCTCCCGCAAGATTTGCAAACAATGTGAAACATAACTGACCAGACTATTACTCAGTATTAGGGATTTCATTTAAAGGGGGTGGGTTCTCATTTATGAACATATAGATTAAATCCTGCAGTGGTGGTTCAGTGCCCGTAGCATAGTGTTTACAGCCACATACACCGAGGCTGGTGGGTTAGAACCAGCTGGGGCCAGCTAAGTAACAATGACAACTATAACAGAAAAAAATAGTCGAGCATTGTGGTGGGCACCTGTAGTCCCAGCTCCTTGGGAGGCTGAGGCAAGAGAATCACTTAAGCCCAATAATTTGAGGTCTCTGTGAGCTGTGACGCCACAGAACTCTATCGAGGGTGACATAATGAGACTCTGTCTCAAAAAAAAATCCTGCAGTGGTGTCAAGCATTCCAAGTATGGCTGGGCCCTAACACAAGAGGCCTATAAGAAGCAGCCCAACTATGACCTGGCTAGAGGAAGGCAGGCTTGCCATTCAACTAGAGTGGATAGCACATACACAGACTCTCAGAAGAATGAACACTGGTGACACAAACTCTCAGCCAGTGGTAGGACAGGGCCAGCCTTCACTCTACCACAAGTAGGCAAAGGAGCATAAATCAGTACCTTCCAAGGTGTTCCTTCGGCCATCCCCTCCGATGATTACTTCAAATTCATACTCTGCCACTGGATGAGTTTTAGGATGCACTAGTGCCCGCCAACCTATCCCTGTGGACCAAAACCAAAAGGGAAGTCATTACCCCAGCCACATTCACACATCCAAGAGCATGTCTAGACACCCAGGCATAGAGACTGCACAAAACCCCTAGCCAAAAACACTACATGTAAAAAGCACTGGGGACAAACCACAGAAAGAACAAACCTTGAAGGGGACTCACAAGGAACCTCTGGTCCCCACCATGCTAGAGACTGTGATGTCCAATTCTATGACTAAAGCCTCAATAGTAAGCCAAGTCCTCAGGGGCACAGGCTGCACATAGGCAGACACCCCCTTCACTAGTTCTGAAAATGGTCCCCAGGTGCCTCTAGTTTTCTCCCTTTCCTCACCCCTCAATGACATTTTATGCCTTCTTCAACGTATCCAATCCAACTTACGTTCATTCTCTTGGTCTTCAGGAGGCTGTACAAGTCCTTGGAACTCTACATTGACATGAATTTCAATCCCTAGGATCAAGGCTACTTTCAACAATATCAGCTGGAGCTGACGGATACCTGGAGAAACATGAAGATCACATTGGTGGGACGCATCGAGAAGGTGGTACCTGTCAGTAGCTGCTGCTCAGGCTCACAGACCTTCACCTATGCATCCTTCATTCACAAAGCCTTTTGTAGTAGGAAACATTTTTCCAAGTCATGCTCTCTAACTTCTTTCTTCCTTTTCTTTAAGGACAGATATAATCTGCTAGAAGAGGTTCTAGAGAGACATGTGGCCACTCCTACCTCTTGGGTGAGGTGTTCTAATAGTCGAAAGCTCTGAGACAACATGGGGTTGTGGCTAACAGGAAAGGCTACCTTCCATCTTCCCCTTATCCAGTCAGAGCCATCATACTAGTGGCATCTATAATCCTGATAGGACATGACACTTACCACAGGAGACAGAAGATGTGTGCCCATAGATCTGATACAGAGCTGCTGTGTGACTCCCTGAGACACTCAGCTTCTCTCTCATCCCATGCCCGCACTGACCTTCAGACATTCTTAGAAGGTGAGTAAAGGAGATCACAACCCAACCATCCCCCGTCCCACCACCAATCTACAACTGTGGAAACTGAGGCCCAGAATGACTGAAAAATCTTGCTCATTATTACAGTGAGATTTATTTATGTATTCAATATCTAATGAATACCTGTCGGGTACTAGACATTAAAATAATTTCAGGCACACAAAGATCACAATCTAGTCCCTGATCTAAGACCCTCTCAGCACCCTCCTACTCTAATAAATCCTGCCACACAGAAGACAGAGAAATCCACTGAATTAATGACCCTTAGTCTTCTCTTAGGACCAGACTTACCTGTGGCCCATGACTAATCTTCTAGAAGCACATGCAAATCCTCCTCCTCTAAGTTATCTTGGTTATTTTCCCCAGCTCACTGCAACCACCACCCTTCTGAGTCACACTACCAAAGACTCATTAAATCTTGTGCTAGCACACATTTTATTTTTGCAGACAACTGTGGGTTCCAAGATGCTTTACAAATTGCAGCCCGACAGATGGGCAATGCTCCCTCTGCCAGAGGAATGTGGTGGCTGTTGGCCAGTGTTTGATAAACTGGCACCATTGCTTCAAACAGCACAAGGCTTAGTGGTTGAATATATTTACAGGACACATCTCAAGGAGCCCAGAACAAAGGTTCCTTGATAAGGCTTTCTTGGAATCATTAATGATAATCAATAAAAAAGACTTCAACTTTATAACACAGACACTGTCACTTCTGAATTGCTTTTCAGACTGGCCACTTATAGTCAAACAAACACCAATGACTACATTAACTTGTATTTATACTCTACAGGAGCTCAGAAAAGTACAAGTCTAAGCTGAGCTTGGTGATGACAAGAGTGTAGCAGGAGCTATTCTGGCTGTAGACCTCATGAGAACCACCTTACCAAAGGAATCCCATTGTTATCTTGCCGTTCATGACCAAGCCAGGACTCAGCTTCTTTTCTAATGTGGCTGCTCTAGGAGTGGGTCCCACAGCACCTTTTCTTACAGTAGCAGAGGATATATCAGACCATGTGGCAGAGTTTCATGCCTGCATACTTCTTCCACTAGACTAAGAACCACTGAAGATCCAGACCCAAGTTGGTCATCTGTTTAACGCCTAGCCACAGTGTGAATCCCAAGCACTGCAAGTGCTCAGCAAGAGTCCAAGACCTAACTTAGAAATTTGGGGGCCAAAATGGACTTTTCATAGGAGTACACTTATTGTTAAAGAGTCCTAGATTATAGAACCTTATGGAAGATTTTTTCACTCCAAGCGGAGTGTGTTTGCTACCAGATGAATACTAGTAAGATTAGAACAAATTGGGTTGAGTATGAATTTCTTAGATAGTGTATCTTTCCCTTTCTACTAAAAAGTGGGCATGGCTAGAGGTGGAATTCTGCAGGAGAACTGGTTTTACTTACTAATATGGTCGATGGCTCCAGCACAAAACTTGCCATAGAACTTCTTGGCACCCAAACCTCGCAGATCATGTATGGTAAATGGCCAGAGATGCAAGACATTGTTGCGAGAGAAGGCATCTCGTTTCTCGATAACGACCACCTTGGCTCCCAATAAGGATAAATCAATGGCTGTGCGGAGACCACAGGGCCCAGCTCCAATGATGAGACACTGAAAAACACAGCTGCTTTTAGGGCAAAGGCAGCATCTCTTAAGAAACATTTCTAGAGAAGTTTTGTGATCTTACAAGCATCATTTCCTAAAGCCCCCAAATAGGGCTATTCTCCCCACTATCAATAAACCACCCATCTGGATCATAGTAGAGCACCTGCAATGGCTTGAGAATCAAGCTAGCAATTGCTGTGGACAGAGAAGACTCTGAATTGTCAGTGCTAGACACAAACTCAACACATATTCACCTTGGACAGCCTGTAAGCCCCATAGATCTGCAACATATTTAAATGGGTCATCATTTCAACAGATAATTTGAAAATCACATCTACTCTTACATCAACAGGAAAGGATCTTTTGGAAGATTTCTAAGTCATGCAGATTTCTGTCTAAGGAGACAAAGATTATTAATACACAGTCTGGGCAATCTTAGAGTCCTAGAATGGTTCTACCACTCGAGGGAACTCTCAAGCACCAGAGTTTTATGTGCTGAATGAGTTCCAAAATCCCCATTTCTAGGGCGGCGCCTGTGGCTCAGTGGGTAGGGTGCCGGCCCCATATACCGAGGGTGGCGGGTTCAAACCTGACCCCAGACAAACTGGAACAAAAAATAGCCAGGCATTGTGGCAGGCGCCTATAGACCCAGCTACTCGGGAGGCTGAAGCAAGAGAATCACCGAAGCCCAGAAGTTGGAGGTTGCCTGGAGATGTGATGCCACGGCACTCTACGGAGGGCAATAAAGTAAGACTCTGTCTCAAAAAAACAACAAAAAAATCCCCATTTCTAGACTGAAAGTCCAGGGAGATGATAATGAAAATCCACACTCCAGAGAAGTATTCAGGATGAGACTGGACACAACCAGTTTGCATTGTATATTCAGAAGGAAGACATGAGATTTTTGGTTTTGCATTCCTTTTGTTCTTAATAAAAGTCCAGTACTCACTCATAAAAGTCATGCCTGCAAATTTCTTGAATTTTGCTGAAGAAAATGCAAATCCACTGGGGGCTGCTCTCTAGTATCCACAAAGGGCAAATTAAAGCTTGTAAAAGGACATAACAGCATAGCCATGAAGTCATTTGAAAATTTGTGTCCCTGCCAGCTTTTCCAAGGAGGGAAGCAAGAAATGTATTTTCCTTTTCCACTTCCTTGTATCTACCCCTGCAGAGGTGAGTGTACATCTCATGTCTCTGCCTAGGCCTATCTATCTCATGGAAATTCTATTTATCTACATTGTAAGGAAACAACAGAAATACCTTTGGCTCACAAAGGCCTTGCTTACGCATCCAGACCTTTGGAACACAGATAGGAAGAGGTCTGAAGCTCTTGTGGGAAATTCTCAAGCTGGCAAGTACTATGCCTTACCAGTTACCAAGTATAGAATGATGACTTTGTAAAGATAGTATGCCAAGAACCAGAAAGACATGTTCAGACAGGATGCTAACAGGGCTTGACTAAGTCCTTGCTACGTGACCTGCATCCTCCTAACAGGGTAACATTCAAAGACAGCATTAGCAAAATAAAACGTTCCAATGCCACTTGACTTCAAGGTTGCTCTTAAATAGCTGAAACTTAGAATGTTCAATATGTAAACACATGAACTATGTTTAGAATAAAGTCTGGAACATAGGAGTCAAATAACTATAGGTCACGGACCCACAAACTTCAACAATGTAGAAGCCTGACTTCTTACACTAGGTTGTGGCTAGACTCTGCTGGTTTTCGCCCAGTCTACCCCTACTTAATCATTTTCTTTGGTATTTTTTTTTTTTTTTTTTTTTTTAGAGACAGAGTCTCACTTTATCGCCCTGGGTAGAGTGCCATGGCGTCACACTGCTCACTGCAACCTCCAGCTCTTGGGCTTAAGCAATTCTCTTGCCTCAGCCTCCCGAGTAGCTGGGACTACAGGCGCCTGCCACAGCGCCCGGCTACATTTTCTTTGGTATTTAAATTTTCATGTCATTGACTCCAGGGCCTAACAGTAGCCAAACTCTTACCTTAGTGTTAGTACATGCTTTTCCCTTTTTGTAGTCTTTGTGACTGCCCCGTTTGTCCAACTTTGCCCAAAGGGCTTTGGCTTTCCAGTAGTTGAGCTTGGACTTGAGCTTGTGATAGAAGGAGCGGTAGTCTTTAGGTTTCAGTTCCAGGTAGTCACAGAGGTCTTGGAAAGCCTTGAGAGTTCCTTTGCAAGTGGTGGCCTGGACAAACCGGTCAAAGAGGACATGAGCTTGGTTCATTGTCTCATGCTTCCTCTCCTCCATGCTGCCCACCCTCAGCAACCTCCAGAGAGGGCTGTGGGATGGCCTTGGGTCCACCTGACACTGTCACGTTAATCTAACATAAAGAGAAAAAGGTAAAGAAATGGTCAGTATTTCTGTCTCTACAAACATTTTCTAGGGGCCAAACTCATTTTCACATGGGGGTTCCCAAGTGTTAATGCTCATTCATTCAACAACTATATACTGCACACCTGCAATACTCCAGGCCCTCTCCAGACACTGCGGATGGAGAGATGGTAAGACACCTCTTGCTTTCAAGGATCTTACAGTCTTGTAGATGAGACAGACACACGAGCAGAATGTTTCAATGTCCTATACTAAGTGCCACTACAGAGAGAGGCACAAGGATCTGGGGAACACAGAGAAAGAGAATCTAAATCACAGGGAAGCAAGGTCCCCACTGAAGATGAGCCTCTATGAGGCAACAGCCAAGTCTTTCAGATAAACTTTAGCCAGGCAGGGAAGAAGTGAGGATACCGGAAAGTAAAACAGACAGGCCTGTGAATGACTTGTGCAGACCAAAGAGTCACTCACAGATCCCCAGGTTTCCAGCTTAGGTTGCTGAGTAAATAGTAACACCAGATGAGCGAAAGATTAAGGTAGAATCGCCCCTTCATGAGAGTGCAGTGGGAGTTCCCTTTCCACCTATTCTGCTCGAACTTCCCAAGTGCACGTGCTCACTAGGCACTTGGGTATGAGCATGAATCTCAGGAAGTAGCTAGTGACACAGATCCATATTTGGAGTCACTGGCACAAAAGCAGGTAAGGTCAACAAGGAGAGTCTGTGGAGAGAAAAGAGCTATGGATTCTGGATGAGTTCTAGGACGCACCAATCAAGAAGAGACTGCAAAGAAAGACAAGTCCTCTAAAACTATTATGAGAAATGGTGAAGAGAGGCCTAAAAAGACCCATGGGTGGTGCCACCAAAGTCTAAGAAGCAGAAAGGTCAGAAGTGGCAAAGTCAGTGGGGATTTAAAGAATCCAAAAGTACCGCCACTGTGTGTGGTACAGTGTGGGGAGATTTTATAGCCATTTTATTTTGCCCACAATCACATTTGACAATAACATTCATCATATCTATAACATCTATTTACCAAAAATATCCAAACACCTACCATCCCACATGTCTGTTGGGCAGAAGCTTGAAAATAGAAGATGGCAACATATATGCTTCTTCATCCACTCACCACCTTGGCCCTGCTCCATCATTTTTGTACCACATTCTATGATCATCAGTACAGATACTATTACTGGGAGGTAGGAAACAAATGGCCAGAGAGCAAAACTAAGCCACTGGAGAACGGAGAGTAGATTGGAGCAGTGAGATAAGCATGGCCATGGCACTGAGCCCACACATGCCAGACCCTGGCTGCATGACCTTGGTTAGTCACTTTGTCTCACAAGGCCTCAACTGCCCTTGCATAAGATGAGGAAGTTAGACCAGTGATCTCTAACTCACTTCCAGTGTTGAAATCCTCCAAGTCCAGTGCTGAGAAAATCATGGGCACAGCACTCACACTTGGTGCTCCAGGCAATTCATCACAGATCTATCACCAACTAACCACTAATGTGAACACGGCTGGCTTGGGACTTTGATTTAAAGAGGACTGAGCATTGGGGATAGGGGTACAGAGAGGAAGGGAGTTGTTGATGAACGGTGTTAAGAAGGGGTGTAAAAGCAAGACATGGGCCCACTATTTCATGCACCAACCCAAGGCAAGTGAGAACCATGTTCCAGAATGACAACAAAGAGACCTGTGGTTCTGTCATGAAGCTCTTACTCTGGGTAGGTCACTGAGCAACAGAATCCCTCTGAGTGACACAGAAATAATATTGTGCTTCTCTCCACATCTCAGCATGATATCATAAAATCCACCCAAAGCAACTATAGATGCATCTTGTGTTTCATGAGAGAAAGTAATAACTAAATACTAAGCACTGCCCTTTCAGATACAACATTCTTCATACACTGACAGGGCGAGTCAAAGAAGGTAGTTCTCCACATGGAACACACTGACTTGGCTTCTCACCCCAAATATATCCCTTACCCAACAACCCCTCCTGGCTCTGAATAATAAAAGCTGTACTGTTAATAAACACAAATAAACTTGTCCCAATATCTACATGGTCAAGAGTCCAGCATGAAATGGAATTAACTGGAACATTTAGTTTCTTCTAAATAAAGGTTTATTCTAGGCAGCACTACGCAGTGAGAGAAATACTTTAAAGTTCCTAAAGAGAGCCCATTATTCACTCTGGGAGGCTGAGGTGGGAGGATCACTTGAGGTCAAGAGTTTGAGACCAGCCTAAGCAAGAATCGCTACTAAAAATAGATAAATTAGCTGGGGATTGTAGCCAGTGCCTCTAGTCCCAGTTCCTAGGGAGTCTAAGGCAGGAAGATCACTTGAGTCCAGGAGTATGAGGTTGCTGCGCATTCTAGCCAAGGCAACAGAGTCAGACTCTGTTTCAAAAAAAAAAAAAGAAAGAAAGAAAAAGAAAAAAGAGAGCCCATTCTTTTTTTAAAAAGCCTAAGGTTATCTCAGAAAGGATAAATGGCCAAAATGGTAGATGGTTTAGTAGGGTGGTAAGAGCCAGATATGCTTATCCAAAGGTACAGAGAACAGTGACAGGTAACAAACAATGACTAAAAGAAAAGATTCCAAGGTATCTGCTGCACCAGGAGACTTCTTGATTTCAGCAGCTTTATTTGCTCTTTGGCAAGTAGATGACACTGTGCAATCCTAACCCTATATACCCTACCTACGTTTCTAACCAATCTTCACTCCACCAGAGTCACAGTGTTTGGCAAGCTTTGAATACACCTGGTCTGACCTATATCTACCTCATGTCAAGGAAGAAAATGACTTTTCTTTGTTCCTAAACAGCATCCATCTTACACTCTTCCCAAGGATTCAGAGCACACAGCATCATGACATTCTTGCTGAAAATAACACAGTAAAGGTCTCACAATACATACTTCAAAAAGCCTTTCCTTCCCCCATCATATGCCTGCCTTATGCTTACATCTACCCTAGAAGACAGTCTTAGGCATTTACTTTCAAAGAAGGGTTCTGCCCAGGTGGGATAACATCCCCTTGGTCGGTTGTAGCCTACTCTGTTTGAAATAAATAGTCGCTTCCAAAAAGCTGCTAACCATCACCTGAAATTTCCAGATCAAACCCTACCATAGATGAACACCTTCATTAATAACTGTCCCCAATCCTTTTGTTTGTGTAAAACACTTTCAAATTAATAGATTTCAGCCACAGCTCCCAGAGAGTTACAAAGCCCCTGCTTCCCAGTGTCAAGGCAAGTATTAAGTACCCTGTCTAAGGGATTTCGACCTGCGGGACACTAACGACAACAGATAAACAGAGGTAGGTTGCTTCCTGGAACAATGAGACAGGCACCGCAGGTAAGACTACACAAGATTAATTCCCTTGGGCTGCCTCACTTTTCCTACTTTGTAAACCACATGACCACTGCAGGATGACAACTCCAGAGTGCCGCACCGTTATTCTGCAGCTCTACTGGACTGCCTCATTTTGAAGGGGACTTACTCACCATTCTCATTCACTTTGACAAGAGCTGGGAAGAAGGGCAGAAGAAGGGCCCTTCTTCCGCCCGTATTTCCCTCATTCCTGAAGGTCAAAGCCAGCTCCACCTAGCCTCTCTTAGACCACCCACTGTGTACTGTTCATCCCAGTACCCTAGACAATCAACATTCATAATCAGGAATCTAGAGACCAGGAAACCTGGCAGGAAGGTGCCAGAAATCCTGGGGACTGAAAAGCCAAGGTATGAGGGAAGGGATGAGGGAAGTGAGGAGCCAGAGGAGGGAAGAGGAAGAAGAGGTGAGGCCAGGGTTCCAGGGCATCTGCGTAGTCTCTGCCAGCTCACAATATCCTGCCTGCTTTGTCCTGTAGCAGCTGACTGCTGACTCAGAAGCTCTGCACATTCCTTGGCTGTAGAGGACAGTGCTGCAGAGACAGCCTGTGAGTGCACACAGGAACAGGGTTTATGTTTCTATTTACAACAATAGTCAAAGGTCGTCACTGACTCCTGGCTGGTTATGAAAATACTCAATATCTAGCTCTCAGAATACGTGGGTGGAAGTTTGTGGAGCAGGTAGGGAATTACCTTTAAAAATAGAAAAAGGGAGGCTGGCTCACACCTATAGGCCTAGCACTCTGAGAGCCCGAGGAGGAAGGATTCCTTGAGCTTAGGAGTTTGAGACCAGCCTGAGCAAGAGTAAGACCCTGTCTCTACTGAAAATAGAAAAATTAGCCAGGTATTATGGCAGCGCCTGTAGTTCCAGCTATTCTGGAGGCTGAGGCAAAAGTGTTCACTTAAATCCAGGAATTTGAGGTTGCTGCGAGCTACGCTGATGCCCCGGCACTCTAGCATAGGCAACATAGTAAGACTATGTCTCAAAAAAAAAAAAAAAAAAAAGGGAACAACAAGCAGAACAACAAAGTAAGAATTACATTCCATGATTATGGGACGAGAGTGAAGCTTAGTAAATTTTCTCCCCAGCCACTGCACCACTAAAATACCGGCATATGTGCAAATCTCCAAATCTTAAAAGAAACCTGTGAAATTCTCCCTTCCCTAGCTCATTCAGTGAGACGTGTGTCCTGTCCAAAGAGATCTTGGAAATAGGTGTATAAGAATGCTTGTTTTAGAATTCCATCAGGAGGAAACTTAGATGAGAAAACGTTCTTCAGATTGAGATTCCCTCATGTTTTGCCTGAGACACAAGGAGGCAAAATTGCCAGCATGCCTCCCACTCCTGACCTGCCTTTCTGCAACACAGGTGACAGGTAGCTGTGCTGCATGTGAGGACCCTGGGTCCGCACGAAGAGACTGAAACAAGATTCTTTATGGTCTCTGACTCTGCTTTCCAACTCCTTATCTTGCACAGCTCTTAAATAAGGTTGGGGCGACCTAGGAAGCGAGTTCAATATACAAGCTGTCTACCTCATGCATTCTTTATTTTCAACTTTTAAAATTATGGTAAAATACACATACCGTAAAATTTCCCATCTTAATCTTCTTTAAGTATATGGTACAGTAGTATTAAATATAGTCATGTTGTTGTGAACCACCACCACCATCCATCTCCAGAAGTCTTTTCATCTTGCAAAACTGAAAGTCTGTTCGCATTAAACAATAACACCCTGTTCTTCCCTCCCACCAGCCCCTGGCAACCACCATTCAGCTTTCTGACTGGAAGATTGTCACTACTCTTAAGTATCTCATATAAGCAGAATTACATAGTATTTGTCGTTTTGCTACTGGCTTATTTCACTTAGCATAATGTCTTCAAGGTTCATCCATGCGGCAACATGTTGTAGAATTTCCTTCCTTTTAAAGGTTCAACAATATGTATAGACCACATGTGGCTTATCAGTTGCTTCCACATTTTAGTTGTTGTGATTAACGCTTCTATGAACATGGTGGGCATACATATCTCTTTGAGACCGGGCCTTCAATTCCTTTGGGTGTATACTCATGATTGCTGGATCATAAGATGGCTCTATTTTTAGTTTTCTGAGAAACCTCTATATATTTTTCCATAGTGGCTGTACCATTTCACATTCTCATCAGCAGTGTACAAAGGTTACAATGTCTCCACATGCTTGTCAACAGTTATTATTTCCTACTAATATATTTTCTTATTATTTTTTGATAGTAGCCATCCTAATGGGCGTGAGGTCGTATCTCATTATAGTTTTGATTTGCCTTTCTCTAATAACTAGTGATGATCAGCATCTTTTCATGTATCCATTGGCCTTTGTTTTTTTTTTTTTTTTTTTGAGACAGAGCCTCAAGCTGTCACCCTGGATAGAGTGCCATGGCATCACAGCTCACAGCAACCTTCAATTCCTGGGCTCAAGCGAGTCTTCTGCCTCCGCCTCCCAAGTAGCTAGGACTACAGGCGCCCGCCACAACGCCCGGCCATTTTTTGGTTGCAGCTGTCATTGTTGTTCGGCGGCCCGGGCTGGATTCGAACCTGCCAGCTCAGGTGTACGTGGCTGGCACCTTAGCCTGTTGAGCCACAGGCGCGGAGCCCATTTGTTTACCAACTATGAAGAAATATCTATTCAAGTCTTTTTCCCCATTCTTTAATTGGGATATTCATCTTCTTGTTGCTAAGTTTTAAGAGTTCCTATATACTCTCAATACTAATACCTTATCAGGTGTATAATCTGCAAATATTTTCTCGTGTTCTGTGCATTAGTTTTTTACTGATAGTATCTTTTGAAGTACAAAAGCTTAAACTTTTCATGAAGTCTAATTTGTCTATTTTTTCTTTTGTTACCTGTATCTTTGATGTCATAACCAAGAAATCACTGACAAATGACTGGCAATATAGAAGCTCTTGTTGTATGTTTTCTTCTAAGAGTTTTACAGTGTATTAGGTCTCTCTTCCATTTTTAGTTAACTTTTGTATATAGTGAGGGACAGGAGTCTCTGCTACGATTTGTTGAAAAGACTGTCCTTTCCCCTCATTGAATGGCCTGGCACGCTTGTCAAAAATCACTTGACCATATTTGACTATTCTATTCCATTGGCTTGTGTGTCTGTCTTTATGCTGATACCACATCATTTTGATTACTGTAACTTTGTAGTAAGTTTTGAAATCAGGAAGTGAGTCTTCCAGTCTTATTCTCCTTTTTAAGGACTGTTTTGGCTATTGGGGTTCCTTCAGATTCCATATGAATTTTTGGATGGGTTTTTCCATTTCTACGAAACTACTCATGGGATTTTGATAGGGACTGTACTGTCTGTAAATTGTTTTAGTTAATATTGACACCTTAGGCTCGGCCCCTATAGTGCAAGTGGCTAAGGCACCAGCCACATATGCCAGAGCTGGCAGGTTCAAATCCAGCCCAGGCCTGCCAAACAACAATGATGACAACTATAACCAAGAAAGAGCCGGACATTGTGGCGGGTAACTATAGTTCCAGCTACTTGGAAAGCTGAGACAAGAGAATTTGCTTAAGCCTAGGAACTAGAGGTTGCTGTAAGCTGTGATGCCACAGTACTCTACCCAGGGCGACAGCTGGAGGCTATGTCTAAAAAAAAGAAAAAAAAAAAAAAAATATATATATATATATATATATATAGACACCTTAACAATATTAAGTCTTCCAATCCACGAACATAGATGTGTTCTCATTTAAAAGATTAATTTCTTTCAGTAACTTTTAAAGTTTTCATTGTATAAGTCTTTCATTTCCTTGGGTAACTTAATTCCCAGGTATTTTATTCCTTTTGCTACTATTATAAGTAAAATTGTAATAGAATTGTCCTCAGATTCAGATATGTTAATATCTATTAGTGTATACAAATGTAACTGATTTGGGGCAGCGTCTATTGCTCAGTGAGTAGGGCACCAGCTCCAAATACCGAAAGTGGCAGGTTCAAACTTGGCCCCAGTCAAATCACAACAAAAAAGTAGCCAGGCATTATGGTGGGCGCCTGTAGTCCCAGCTACTAGGGAGGCAAGAGAATCGCCAAAATCCAGGAGTTGGAGGTTGCTGTGAACTGTGATACCATGGCACTCTACTGAGGGCAATAAAATAAGACTCTTTCTCTAAAAAAAAAAATGTGTGTGTGTGTGTGTGTGTGTGTATAACCCATTATTGTGTGCTAACTTCATATTCTGCTACTTTGCTGAATTCAAATATTAGCCTCAAACAGTTTTTTTGGTGGAATCTAGTATTTTCTACATATAAGATCCTATTGTCTATCAGAGATAATCTTACTGCTTCCTTTCCAATTTAGATGCCTTTTATTTTTTTTCTTGCCTAACTGCTCTAGCTAACACTTCCAGTATTATACTGAATAGAAATAGTGAAAGTGGGCACCACTGTCTTGTTCTTAATCTTAACATTTTCAGTCTTTTGCCATTGAGTATGATTTATTTTTACTTTTATTTTTTTCTTATTAAATCATTGCTGTGTACATTAATGCAATCATGGGGTACAAAGTGCTGGTTTCATACACAATCTGAAATTGAGTATGATATTTGACATGGGTTTTTCATACATAGCTTTTACCATGTTGAGGGAGTTTCCTTCTATTCCTAGTTTGTTGGGTGTTTTTATCACAAAAGGGTGTTGAATGCTCAATTATTCTTGTTTCTACATGTATTTCCTCCTCAGATCTTTTCTGCCTTCTCCTTCCATTTAGCATCAAACTGACATTGGACAGGATGGTAAGGAAACAGGAAACTAGCCCCCAGCCCCAGCTCTGTACCCACGTCTCCTGCTCCTCATAAGTGGTCCGTCTCATCTGCACCTGCCATTTTGCAAGGACCGTATTTAATATCTCTCTCTTCCACTAACTACCATACGCTTCCTTAGGGCCGGGAACAGGTCTCTGCAGCTGTAAGCTGACTTGGAATAGCAGCATACTATGTTTCTGTGGAGTTGGTAAAGGGAAGATAGGGCCCAGCAGCTCCATATTTGAAGGACAGGTCCTATGGAAAAGCAGTAGCCTGGGCCTGCATGGCAGCAGAAGGTGAAGGATAAGTGGACAGATGTAACAGGGAAATTTTTAATATGCTACCAAAATACGGCATCTAAGAGTGCAATGGGCAGCCTGGGCATGTAGTGGGTCTAAGAAGAGCAACTAACAAGAATGCAGCATTTTTACCACGAATCTTCGTTATTCTTGGCTGTGGAGCATCTCTCCACACAGGCATTTGGGAAGGGCTTGGAGTAAATGACCTCCAGGTTCTCTTCCACATCTCTAATTCTGAAAGACAGTGGTTATACCTTCTCTAACCTTTTATTTCTACTCCTTGCAAGCAAGCTATTTCTTCACAAAAACCAAGTTAGGAATGCCTACACAACTGAAAAATGAAGTGAGTCGGAAATGACCTGACCTCTACCTTATGGTTCTGTTGTCCCGAATGCACATTAAAATGCCCAAATCAAAACCAAGCACTCAATAAACACAGTCACTGATGCTGATGCCAATGCCCTCCTCAAATAACCCACAAAAATAAGTAATCAAAAAGAATAATGCCCTGTGGCTCAGCGAGTAGGGCGCCGACCCCATATACCGAGGGCTGCGGGTTCAAACCCGGCCCTGGCCGAACTGCATCAAACATTAGCTGGGCGCTGTGGCGGGCACCTGTAGTCCCAGCTACTTGGAAAGCTGAGGCAAGAGAATCACTTAAGCCCAAGAGTTAGAGGTTGCTGTGAGCTGTGATGCCACAGCACTCTACTGACGGTGATAAGAGTGAGACTCTGTCTCCACAAAAAAAAAGGCCCAATGTCTTATAAATCACTTCCTTGTGCATAAAGGAAAATAATACCCACCAAATTATAGGGTTTTGTAGGAATCAAGGTAATAAATGTAAAATTGTTAGCAGTGCCAGGAACATAGCAAGGGCCAATCAATGGTAATGCTTTATCACCTAGCAGTTCATAATAAGTCCCCACAACAGAAGGTTATACCCTGCCTAAATACATTGCTACTCTATATAAAGGAATAATAAAAAACTTTGCTTTTTAAAGTAATGAAAAATGTTTCAGAACTTTGTTTGCTCCATCATCAGTTTCTCCCTTCTCCCTTCCATCTGTTCTAGAAGGTGTGGCAATAATACTCGGTAGGAGGGGCAAAAGGAGTAAGATCTGTGTCAGTAAGTTCCTGTCAAATTTAAATGAAAACAAGAAAGCTGTAAAGACTGTCATGAACAATGATGAAAAGATACTGAATAGCTGCTACCAGGGCCAGGTCCATATTACACGGCATCCTCACCATGGTCCTGTGAGGTAGAATCTATTATGTCTATTTTGCAGATGAGGAAACTGCAGCTTAAAGAAGTTTGACGGGCTCGGCGCCTGTAGCTCAAGCAGGTAGGGCTCCAGCCACGTACACTGGACCTGGCAGGTTTGAATCCAACCTAGGCCCACCAAACAACAATGACAACTACAGCCAAAAAATAGCCGGGTGTTGTGGTGGGCGCCTGTAGTCCCAGCTACTTGGGAGGCTGAGGCAAGAGAATTGCCTAAGCCCAAGAGTTGGAGGTTGCTGCGAGCTGTGACGCCACAGCACTCTACTGAGGGCGACATAGTGAGAAAAGAAAAGAGCCAGAATGGTGTACCCCATGCTGCTAACATGCCATACAGTATGACTCAAAAGGATGTCTCCCCTCCCCGTATTTATGTGCTCTGTTCTCAAGACCCATCAAGATCTTTAACTCTCTTCACTAAATGTCCTCAAATAATCATCACTTGGTATTGTAATGAAAATAGTTTTGACCTCGTGGAGCTCCTGCAAAGGTCTCAGGGAACCCTATCACCCTGCCCACTCTCATGGCTGTCAAGCCACACTGGCCTCCTTGCTGTCCTTTGCATACACCAGATGCCCTATCACCTCAGCCTTTGCATTTGCATCATTTTTTGTCTAAAAATACTCTTTCCTCAGATCCATTCACTTTTTATTTATTTATTTTTGTGACAGCATCTCACGATGTTGCCCTTGGTAAAGTGCTGTGATGTCATAGCTCACAGCAACCTCCAACTCCTGGGCTCAAGTGATCCTCTTGTCTCAGCCTCCCAAGTAGCTGGGACTACAGGCACCCACCACAACACCTGGCTAGTTTTTAGAGACAGGGTCTCACACTTGCTCAGGCTGGTCTCAAACTCCTGACCTCCAGCAACCCATCAATCTCAGCCTCCTAGAGTGCTAGGATTACAGGAATGAGCCGCCTCACCCAGCCCACATTCACTTTTTTAAAAAATACCAGTAACAGGCCCGGCACCTGTAGCTC